>SSNP01000026.1:263935-346263 GCA_006937955.1 Pachypanchax playfairii
AATAATTACTTCATTATCATACATAATGTGTTGTCTTTCGTCATGTGTTGTCTGGCTTGAGCAAATCAAGGGATCGAGCCATCTACAGGAAGACAGCATGCTCTGCGTGGATATGCAAATTAGCCATGTGCCCGCCAGACAGAAGAAAGACTCGCTGTAATTTAAGAAGTCGGCAATACTAGACATGAGTAGTAAGCTAAAACTAAACCAGAGCAGATCATTGGCAGTTTGGATTCACATACATAAAGGTGGAAGCTTCTCATAAAGATGCTGTGCATATCAGAGACCGAAGTGACCCACCACAAGAGAGTTAGCCCCCCCTCCACTCTGCAGTTTCACTATGAGTTTCACACAATTGACGATGAACTGAAGCATTTCGTGGTTACTAAAAAAAAGATGTTCAGGAGCTTTAGATCTGAATATATAGTAGCTTAGAGGATGCAAAAACGTAGCCTATTTATTCACCAATGAACTACATAATTAAAATCCCATTCTACTTTAGGAATCTTAAGGCTGACAACAACCGCACACTCATGTCAGTTCTTAAAAACAGACCCATTTCATCATTTTGTTTAGTGTTTGTGTATGCTCATGTATTTATTGTCATTCTTTAATAAAGACACATCTTTTGTCATGAGATAACAATGCTGAAGGCTAACTGCTAGCTAACGGGTAGCTGCTAACCAAGCTATATAGCCACTGTGCTAAGTTTTGGAATATTCTAGTTGAATCTGTTATTTCTTAAAGACTGACATCGTTAGGCTTCATTAACGACTAACACTGATTAATTTCTGAGTATTTGATCAATCCTACTCACAGTATCACAGAGAGTCCAACGGACTGCACCGCCCTGTCCCGTTGTTGGTCTTCTTCTGAGCCTGACCGCAGGTGGTCGTGCAGTTTCCCGCGATGACCGTCAGGTTTGACACGTTACACATGCAGTGAGCCGACAGTCTATGACTTATGCCGGGAACACGATTAAATTAGGGATTTGTCCAATGTTCAGCCTCTTCTAACTGCTGCAACTGATCTACAATCCCCTCAGATTGAAGACAACACACAGTAAACTGCACTTTATTCTATTGTAACCAAATCTTATAACCAAACCAAGGTATTTGTATAAAAATAAAAGTAAGACATTAGAGCGTTTCTTTTTACTGCTTGCCATTCATCCAGTTGCCATAGCAACGTTAAACAAACATTGCGCCAGCTAGCGACTTCAATGCAGCCTTGCAGCCTTATGTCATGCAATCCATAAAGCCCGCTTCATCAGCATGTCAGCTAACAGTGCCAACACTGAGCCAACTGCAGGCCAACTGGCTTTATTATGTTACCGGCAGATGTCCGTACCTTAACTGTTGGGCCACGCACTGTATTACTTATGTCCACCGCATTTTACCTGATGTTGGCATTATTGTGTTAAAGCGTAATCGGGCCAGATAATAATAAGAGGATCAGCTCAGTCACTGCATATCACTTTTGGGCCAATGTAAAAAACATGTGGATCAGCCGACCCGGACTTAAACCAACACTGCCAGTGCTCAGCCAGAATCGGGCCAATTATGCTTGCTATGTGGGTCCTATTGACTGGGATCACGTGAAATGATGAAATGTGGTAAATCACACAGCGAGATTAATTTAAAATGAAATATATTGTAACTTATTCGTCAAAGTCACGTAGAGAAATAACAGACTAAAGCGGAAGTTCAGTGTTTTTTATTTTTCAGAGTGTGAATTCTGTCTTTACCAGCAGAAGGCGCTGATTCCCCGCCCCCCCCCCCCCACACACACACACACTGCAGAGAGTCCTGTGGGTGTGAGTGAGTGTGAGCACACGCGCGTCTGTCTGTGTGTGCGCGCGCGTGTCTGTGTGCGTGTGTATGCGCGTGTCTCCTGTCACTCCGCCTTTGCGTCTCGTCTCAGAGTTACAGAAATTTAGATGCGCGTGAGCTGCTTCTGTTTTCTCTAACTGCGGGATTAGAACCAGTAGCCTACCGCCTGGTTCTGATTCTAGATCGGTTCTGCAGTATGGATCTGGTATTTATAATAATTTAAACTGACAGAAGACTCGCTGCTCTGTCGGACCTTGTGTCTAATGGGACATGGACGCGGTGGACCTGATCAGACTGTCCGATGAGGATCTGCTGAGACTGGGGAAGGAGGACTTGATCCGAGTCCTGAGGTGTCTGGAGAACCGCAACATGGACCTGATGCTTGAACATGGAAAACTGATGAAGGACGTGAACCGGAACCTGCAGGTCCATCTCCATGAGATCCGAACCCTTAAGGAGGTCAACCAGAACCTGCAGGAGGACAACCAGGAGCTGCGGGAGCTCTGCTGCTTCCTGGACGATGACCGGCAGAAAGCCAAGAAGGTGTCTCGGGAGTGGCAACGCTGCGGCCGCTACACGGCCAGCGTCCTGTGGAAGGATCTGGGTCTGTACCAGCAGAAACTGACGGAGCTAGAGGCGGGTCAGGAGACGCTGAGGGTAGAGAACGCCGAGCTGAAGGAGATCGTATTCATGCTGGACGAGGAGAGGAGCGGAGCAGGTTCCCGGAGCTCCATCGACAGCCAGTCCAGCCTGAGCAACCTGAATGACCCAGTGAGCCCCCGGGACGTGGGGGACGGGAGCAGCACGTCCAGCGCTGGGAGCGGGGGAAGTCCCGACCACCACCAGGGCCTCCGGTTCAAAGCGTGTGAGGAGAAAAGTGGCTCTCACAGGAGGTCCACGGATGACCTGTCGGTCCACAGAGGCTGTGGTGAGTCCACGTCAGGAGAAATGTTCTGTTTGTGACATAAAAAAATAAACTCCACGAGTCCTTCAGTCAGACCAGAAAAACAGGATTTTAGATTCTTAAATAAAGAAAACTGTAGCTATTAATTTTCTGTGTCCCGGTAGTCCCACTGCACGTGAACGCCTCATTATTAGTTGACTTATTAAACACAGACACAGTTAGGAGGAAGAGTTTGATCTGAACTAAAAGTTTCTGTCACCTTTTTGGGACAAAACATGTGAAACTCATGTCAGTTGCTGATTTGGTTCCTTCAGGGTTCAGAAGCTCCTGGTTAAATGTGAAGGAGAATTTTAATACCTGCTGGAAACCCAAACGGCGAGCAGAAGATAAGAACTTTAAGATTAAAGTTGTATTTACATGCAGTCTGATGTCAAACATTGGGACTGTATTCTAAAACGTTATCTGGATGACTGAGCCGTTTGCCTGGTGCATTATGGGAGCAGGAGGAACTGATACAGACACAGTTTCAGTTCAGAGTCTGAACATCCTGAGACTTCCTTCAGTGTGGTCTCTATTAGAAGGTCTATGAACTTTCTGAAAGTCTGAACAAGTTTTCTATGAAAAATAACAAAAACAGCAGGAGTCAGTTCAGTTTTAAATCTCCCTCTAATAGTCATTTGGATCTGACTCTGGTTCAGGACACATGACCCTGTAGGTCTGAAGATCTCAGCTGCTGCAGGAGGAAACAGAGTCCAGATGGAGTCTGGTGTTGTGCCCTGTCTTTGAGATCCTGCAGATCAGAGCAGTTAGTTGCTCCTCACATCCTTCAGATTAATAATGATGATCAGGTTCAGGTACTGACTGAGTCATGATGACACTTCCACAAATCAGCAACAGTCTCATCAGATTCCAGTTTATGATCAGATCTAGTAGTTTCTTACAGGTTTCTGTGTTTTTACAGATGTTTCCTGCATCTGTCCAAAGACACACGTTATAAACAAGCAAACAGGACGTCTGCTCCGGGTTTAAAGGTGGGCTGCAGTGGGATTTTTAAAGGATTAGAGTTGAGTGCAGTGCCTCTTGGCTGAGTCTCTGCGAGGCGTCTCTTTGTGTGTACGTAAGCGTGTGACAGATTTACTGCAGGCCAACGCTGTGTTGTTATGATAATGAGGCATCATGGGAAAGTCTCACACTGATAAAAGGTCTGAACATACAATAAAAGAAGAAACCTGTTTCTACACAGATTCACTGTCTGCAGATGGAAGAAAGCTGATGAGTGTTTGATTATAAAAACAAAGTGTTTGAATATAAAAAGGTTTAATCTGTCAGATAAAAAAAACAGTTTATCAAGGCTAAAAGCTTGAACCTTAAATCTTTAACTTCAGACATAAAGAACATTTGGTTTGAATATTTAACATACTTGCCCCGCCCCATCCCTCTCTGCTGTGCATCAGCAACTTAAAACAACTTAAATCTTTAAATCTTGATAAAGTAGCTGAGTATTGTTGTAAAATTTCCCATAATTCTTTTCTACAAGCTGATCAGGATCATCACGGCTATGATGATCATTGGTGTTGTAAAAATTTTGTCATGGCTGAAAAGAGATTTGTTTAGAAAAGCTGCCTGATCAGGATTTCCCACATTCCAGAGTTCATAAAGGACCCGAAGAACTGTGGTAAAAAAACCCCGATGGGGGAAATAAAGAGGCTTTGTTTTAGCTAACATCTCTGGAAGAGACTCACCTGCGGGTCGATTCTGGTGCTTAATGAGTCCAAATGAGCTGGTCCTTGTGTGAGCTGGTGCACGAGTCTGTGAGACTTTCAGGGGAGTTTGATCTGAACTGTGTTTGATTGCTCAGTTTCCATCAAACCTTTACAGAGTTTTAAAGACATTTGGATCAAACTGTGGAAGGAGTTAATGATGCAGGTTCTGCAGTTTGAACCGGATCACAGAGGAGCAGTTGAATGAGAAGCATCAGTGTTTGTTACCTGACAGGAAGCTCTACGTGTGGAGATCATCAGGGTGTCTGTCACCTTTCTGTCATGCAGTTACATTTCTGTCTCATTCAACTAAAATTTAACACTTTTTATTTAATTTCCAACTTGGTGGTTTAAGTGGCAGAAAGTTTTACACTCACATGGTTCATGAACGTGATCTCAGGTAAATGCAGACTGTATGATCGTAACATGTTTAAAGTCCCATCTCCTCATTTAGATTCTCTACATTCATTTGCACTTGTGAAATGAATCAAAGGCCCAACAGGAAGCAAGTCGTCAGAGCTGAAAATACTTTATTAAAAAAACAACCTGCAGGTGCTTCTGAACAGGAAGCTCAAAACTGACCAACGAACCAAACAGGTGATGAGAAGCAGCTGAGAAAAAAACATGAAACACCTGGTGATGAACTAAAGGAACCAGCAGATCGAGGCGTCAGGTCTGAAGCAGATTAATAATCTGTTTTAAAAACACCTCAGGCTTGTTGGCTCTGTTTCTTGTTTGACTTTTACAACATTAATGTTGGAGCGTTCAAACTGAATCGGCTCCTCCCAGTTTTTTATGTGATGTTATTCTCCAGTTGGCCTCGTTCCTCACACAGTTTGTGTTTCTCGCTGGACTCCAGCCATCTGTCCATTGGCATTATGTGACAGACAATAGGGTGTCAGTCTTCAAAGACTCACTGTGCAGAGCTTCTCAACCCCCCAAAAACCTCCCAGTCTCATCCTCTGTGAGCCTGCCAGGGTCAGAGGTCACACCCCTCCCCAGCTGGAACCTGTTTTATTCATCTGTGTGTGTCACTCAGAGTGAAACAAGTTTCTGCAGCAGGTAAAAACTGGATCCAGAGAGACAAATGTCTTCCAGAGACCTGATGTCTGTAGACGCGGTGGCAGACAGACAGGAAGGTGAACCGGTTCTGTGCTGACTGCCTGTAATTCAAGGATGTTCTCTGCTTTTATTTTGTCAGCATGGTGGAGTGTGTGTGAGCTCAGCACTTCCTGCAGCAGTGATTTGAACTGCGTCGCCCCAGCTGGTACACTGTTAAACAGCTGCACTGCAGAGTCTGGCCGGGTTGGAATTTAGAGGTTCAGATTAATAATTTGAACTGTTTCTGTGAATGAACATCCACCTCAATTCAAATTACTCCTAGTGGGTGAGGAACAACTGTCTGTTTCCTCAACAGGTTCAGGATCTTTTCATCCCGTCTGAGAAAAACTGGGAGAATCTGTTCAAGTCCCCGACCTGTAGAGACGCATCCCGAAATACCTGAAGTTGATAAACAAGTGGAAGAATGACTCAGAGCACGTTAGCTTCCTGCTGTGATTCGCCCTAAGGTGGACAACATAATGTCAACATGTAGAAACCATGTAATCATTTAAAACCCTACAGCTTCCATCTGCAGATGTAGAGGAGTTTATTCCCAACAGTTCTTCTTCTTGTGTTCAAACATTCGTTTATGTGATTGTTGTTATGGGAGCTGGAGAGAACAGCAGCATGTTTATCTTTAGTTCTGATTTAAATCCACTAAAAAACTCAAAGTATCAGAAATTCTTCACCTGTTTCTTTACCTGCTGTGACGTTTCTCTATGATCTTGTGTATCAGGATTCTAGTCATGCTGCGCTCGCAGTAATCGGATTAACACAAATTCTAAAGATAAAAATAACAGTCTGTCTCTCAGCTGTGTGCCGACAAACAGGATTAATAAAAAGTTACAAAATGAAATGATTAACTTGTGACATCAAACCAAAGACTGATATGATTTTCTGTTTTGATCCAGATGCATCAGACAGTTACATCCAACAGCTGGAGAACAAGCTGAAGATGCTGGAGGAGGAAAACAAGCAGCTCACACTGCAGGTATGTTCTAACTCACATCATTTCTGACCAATCAGAGAGTTCAGGCACCTTGAGGTCACCTGTACATGATTATCAGAAGCCTCAGGTTACGAGTTTATTCTCTTAGGTTTTTATTAACACTGGATTTTAATCTTATGGGCTCCAAGATGAGGTTCAGCTAAGGATTAAAACCTCCTCCTGCTCTTGTTTTTCCTTCTTTCATCCTCCATCTTGTCTCCCCCTCCTGCGTCTCCCTCTCCTGCGTCTCCTCTAGCTTCATTCAGTTTGTGTTTTATTGTAAAAGCAATCACTTCTACCTCAAAGCAATAATATTTAAATTACATGAGATTACTGTCAATACTGCCTTCATTTCCTTCACTGTTATTATGCGTCTCAGCTGAAATTAAACTGATGGTGACGGATCTGACGAGGATCTGATGAGGAACTTTTGATGGTTTTTCATTAGAGCTGGTTTCCGCGTTGGATCTTTGGCTCTGCTGCGTTGCAGTCGACACGCAGCAGGTGCAGTCAGATCCAACAACAACCAGCTCTGATGGGACTGAATTCATCTCAGCAGGTCTGAGGTCACATGACTCTTCCTCAGCCTGCTTTTCTTCTGCCTTTACATTCTCAATCACATTTAGAAACTTCCGATAACTCTTCCTCTCCTGTTGGCCTTAATCCTCCTCCTCTGCCTCACCAGAACCCTGCTTGGACCTCCAGTGGAGAACCGTCCCCCACAGGTCTCTACCTCCCGCTGGGACAGAAACCTGAAGCTGTTGTTCACGCCATGAGGGTAAACAGTGTCTCGCTCACTCGACTGGCAGAATAAAAAGACTTAAAGAGATTGTTTTAGAATTAGTATCATGACACGATGTCTCTGTGTGTGTGTGCGTGTGTAGGTGCTGGAGGTTCATGAGAAGCTCGACAGACACGGCTCGAGCGAATATGATGAAGACCTGAGTGAGAATGAGAAGGCCATCGTCAGGGAGATGTGCAACGTGAGTTTCTGTATTTCTGCAGCTGTTGACTCGCCTCATGAAGTGAAAAAGACTCGAGGTGGATTTAAAGAAACCTGTGAGTGTTTTGAAGCTGCAGCTGGACCTCCTGCAAATATTATAAAACTAATCTGATGATGGTCCCAGGCTGCTCAGTGAGACATGCTGTTCAATCGCCACAGAATGAATAGAGTTCTTGTATCACGTTCATTCACTATCTTTAAAGCTGGAGGAGAATCTTCCAGCCCAGCAGGGCTGTTTTCATTTTATTTTCCTGATAAAATATGTGTTTATGTTCTAAGAACAAGCTGCTCAGTGAGACGGACTCCTTCTGAAGGTGTTGTTTCTGATTCACAGGTGGTTTGGAGAAAGCTGGGTGATGCTGCAGGATCAAAGCTCTCTGTACGACATCAGCTATCAGGAAACACATGTAAGGGACCCGTACAGTAGGAGACACCTGCAGGAAACCCTGGTCACAGCTCACAGCTGGGTGTTTACTCTCATCTGCAGTGGTGGAAACTAGAAGAACTTCATTTCTTCTCTAGATGCATAAACTTTCTCTCATTTCCTGGATGTGACTTTCTGATGGTGTTTGGTTACAGCTCATGGCTTCAGGAGTAAAAGACTGAAGCTGCTCGTTGTCGCCACCATGTGGACAAACACAGCAGACACAGTGGTTGAGTTGTATCAGTCACTCAGTTCCTGTAACAGAACCACTTCCTGGGATGAAGTTCAGTGTCTTCCTGCTGTTTGTGTGAATTCTTCACTGCATGTTGTGTTTTTATTAAAGCTGACATGATAAACACAACGATGCAACAGCTTAGTCAGGAATCTGAAAACATTGATCCTCCAATAGGAGCTGATTTTATTTCTGATTGCTGTAAAATCAAACAAGCTGTAAATGTAGCTTGAAAAAAAAACCTGCTTTCAGTGGAAGTTTGTGCAGATCTGCTGCATTTAGTCACAAATAACTGAAGAAGTTATCGTGTAAGAGAAATAATGTTAAAAACAACTGAAAGCATTTGTTTTACATCTTTCATCTAATTTCAATATTAGAAGCACTTTTCTCCCAACAAATAGAAACCAGAGGAAATGATGTAATTTCATTTTTTACAAAACAATCATTAACAAGTTACAATTAAGTTTTCTTAATCTGATCATATTAGAGAAAATGTTTTTGTGCATGTGTGCCGTCCTACATGAGGAGGATGATTTAGTTTTTACTTTTAGTTTTAGTTTGATGGATGTGTAATCAAACTGTCCTCATCACCTGAAAATAAAACACAAACCTTTAAATGAGGCATTTTAAAAAAAGAACATCTCTGATTTAAATGATCTGTTACTCAGAGATGCTGGAAAATGTTTAAAAGATGAAGAAGTTTTAGCTCTGAGGACGTTGTTGGACGTGTCATGGAGTCCCGGAGACGTGTTGCTCAGACAGTCCTGAGTCATGTGACAAACATCTTCCACATTTTAAACAGAGTGACTTTATATTTTTGAGCATCATGTATGTAGCTGAAATGTATTTTAGCAATACTTCATATCAGAAAGATGATTAAAATCCTTTCAGATGAATATTAAAGAATCATTTTTCATAAATGTGATTGTGTGTGGAAGTGTGAGGTCTGTTTACATTTAAAACACCTGTTTACATATATCACCTGTGCATTTCTCTAAACACCTTATTGGTAACTGCACAGGTGAACCAGACACGATCTCATATTTACAGGTTTCAGGGCTGATATGAAAATAATTACAGTGAAGTTTCAGATGATTTCACTTTAAAACACAAACACTGGACAGACTGTGGGAAGGTAATTCTGGTTTCCACCCGTTCACACACATGTTATTTACTGTCAAAAACACCTGTTACAGTAACTACAGGTGCTTGTCACCACTGTGTTTCTTTTACCCGGTTGTTTGCACATCTTTAACTTCAGCATGTTGTGAATTAAACGTGATGAATGTTTGGACTTCAGTGAGCTCCGCTCAGGTCAAGGAAACTGTCTCGTTTGTCTTATCTGACGTGTCAGTGGAAAACTGTGAAGACAATAAAGATTAATGAAGCTCAGGGTCAAACAAGTTGTCTGCAAAACCGCTTTGATCCTGCAACACAAACCGAACCAGACGTCTAAAACTGTCCAAAACAACACGCTATCAAATCTGAACACTGATACAGACGAAGAGCTGCGTGATGTAACCGTCTCCGATTTGGGAGGAAACAAAAAATAATGTCGACGTAGAAAGAAGATTTAGTGTTTGTCATCTCTGCAGGTAAGTTTCCATCTTTTATTCCTTTATTCTTTCCTCAGTGGATACATAGAAAAACATTTAAACTTTGAAATGAAGCCAAGTTTAAAATCCACTGCTGTGATGAAGCAAATTCAGATTTCATGTCTGAGCAAACCAAATGATAAAAGACAAACTAAGATGTTTGTGACTTAATGACTCGAGCTCAGAAACTGTTCAGCTGTTTCACATGTTGCTGCTTAAAAAACGCAAAACTCCAACTCTGAGTTCATTTTGCATTTCTCTGGTTTCCAGGAACTAAAAATAGTAACTAATTCATCAGTTTGTTTCTGTCATGACCAGCAGCCTTCAGAATGCAGCAGTAACGTCAGGATCAGGACCTGCAGCCAAAACAATCACATTTCTTCACCGTTAATTCCTCACTGCACAATCCAACTATTGTTTTGGTCTGAGGTTCCACCTTTCTGTGGACCTGAGTGTGTGTGACAGCATGCACAGTCCGGCTCAGTCAGGATCCAGATTCTGATCAGGTTCTGGCAGGTATCAGGTCCACTCTTTGCTTGGCTGTTTTTTTAGGACCCAACATTCTGTAAGTTGAACTTTAGCTGCTGATTTACAGGATAATTGTAGATGTTTAACAAAAAGAGGCGTGTCGACATCAGAGAGTAAAATAAATGTGTGAATGTGTGAGATTGTCTCTGCTGTCTCGTCTCTCCTCCCTCAGAACCACAGGGGCAGGCTTTGGTTCAGCTCTCACACTGCTAATCCAAATACAGCAGCAGCCAAAAATCCTGCAGCGCTGACTCCAGGTCAGATTACAGTGTCAGAACGTTCTGCTTTGCTCTGAGGAAGCTTCAGTGTCTCCAGGCAGGATGGTTGAGAGTTTGAACTATGAGAAGCAGGAGAAGCGTTACTGCATCCAAAAGAAGCATGTGATCATCATCTGCACCACGGTGGTGGTTTGCTCTCTGGCTGTGGGTTTGGGGGTGGGCCTCAGTAGGTCCACTGCCTCCATACCACCCCCCACAGCACCCCCCACAGCAGGACCTACAGCAGGACCTACAGCAGAACCCACACAGCCACCTCCACCTGGCAGAGGTCCCTGTAAACCTTCCACAGACTCCAGCGGGGACTGGAAAAATTTCCGTTTACCTGACTATGTGAAACCAGTCCACTATGACCTACACCTGGAGCCAGACCTGGATCAGGAGACCTACATTGGGACTGTGGATATTCAGGTGGAGGTCAGTAAACCCACCCGTCACCTGTGGCTGCACATCAGAGAGACGTTCGTCAGCAACATGCCCAGACTGATGATGCTGAACAAAGATGGGGACCTGAGCGAGGTGCAGGTGACACGCTGCTTCGAATACAAACCTGAAGAGTACATGGTGGTGGAGGCTGCAGAGGAGCTGCCTGTCACTGACCCAGGAGAACTGTACATCCTCAGTCTGGACTTCCAGGGCTGGCTCAACGGCTCTGTGGTGGGATTCTATCAGGTCAACTACGAGGAGGGCGGGGTGTCCAAGTAAGATCTGAGATTTCTCCTGTCATAAACATTTAGACATGATAAAGTAGCTCTGTTACATGTTGTGAAGACTTTATGTTCTAGTGGTTTTTAACTTCAGTAGATTCTCAAAGAGCTGAAAGTTGATGCTCCTCTTTAATCTCCAGGAAGATCGCTGCAACTGATCACGAACCAACTGACGCTCTCAAATCTTTCCCCTGTTTCGATGAACCCAACAAGAAAGCCACCTACAACATCTCCATCACTCATGACAAGAAATATGGAGCTCTTTCCAACATGCCTCAGGAGGTACGGCTCAACACGAGTCACACAAACTGAAGGTTTAACCAGCCAAACGGCTTAAATTCAGAATTTTATGTTTGTTAACAAGATCTGAAGTCAAGCTGATGTTGAGTTTCTGTCTGTGTTACAAAACTCTGAATCAGCTGTTTTATTATGTTACTCAACACAAACATGGTTTCAAAGTTCTTCGCTCTCAGAATAGTCGATGTGAAAACACCAAGATCACCCCTCCTCTGCTTCTCCAGGGTTCTCCTGAACATCTGTCTGATGATAAAATCAAAACATCCTTCCAGAAGTCTGTTCCAATGAGCACCTACCTGGTTTGTTTTGCTGTCCACCAGTTTGAGTTTGTGGAAAGATTGTCGAACAAGGAAATTCCTGTAAGTTTATTAAAATGTGTTGAATTATTTTACCCAAAAACAAACTGAACTTCAGACTTGTGTGTGTTCTGGTACGTTCTGTTGCAGCTGAGAATCTACGCTCAGCCAAGTCAGTTAGCGACTGCAGAATATGCAGCAAACACAACGAAGATCATCTTCGACTACTTTGAGGAATATTTCAACATGTCGTACTCCATCTCCAAACTGGGTATGTTTCAGTGTTTAATCCAGTCCAGTCCTGGTTCTGGTCTGATGCTGGTTATTTAAGGGGTCTGACCACAGAGGACTCTGTTCTGATCCAGATCAGATCGCCATCCCTGACTTTGGCACCGGTGCCATGGAGAACTGGGGTCTCATCACTTACAGGGAGACCAACCTGCTGTTCGATGAGAACCAGTCGTCCTCCTACAACAAGCAGCGAGTGGCCAGCGTCATTGCCCATGAACTGGTTCATCAGGTAACAGAACCAAAGCACTGCTGGATCTTTCTGATTAGAAACAGAACTTCAGTCCAGATGAGTCCGGTTCAACACAATAAATAGATATAGATTAGAAATAGAAAAGGATTCTTTCTGATGAGGGATTACAGTGTTTTAACTTTTTGTTATTTTTAAAGCTGTAACTCTGATACGGACACAGAACCCATCAGAGACCGGGTCCGTTTGATCAGAACCCTTTATGGCTTGTTTCTAAAACCTTGTGGGAACATTTCCTTCCCGTAAATCACCTCTTTTACAGTTCTGGAGGATAAAGTCTAGTGACTGTTTATAAAGATTTATGAACAGATCAAAGTTACAGATTCATTCTGGTCCTTTATGAGTCATAGTAAAGTGTTCTCACATGACCAGAACAACGAACCTTAAACCTTTATGGTTTATAATTAAATCATCAACACACAGACGTGCATGCACACAGGCACACACACACACACACACACACACACACACACACACACACACACACACACACACACACACACACACACACACACACACACACACACACACACACACACACACACACACAGAGGGGACAAACAGCTTCTCTTGTAACTCTCATGTTTTCTTTATTCAGAAACCTGATTAAGATCAAGTTTTTTCTTTTATTTTATCGATGCCTTTAGAATCTGAAACATTTTTTTTAATTATAGTTGTATGAAAAGTATTTTGCTGCTTTTATTTTGGTGGAGTCACACTGAAGCTCATAAGAATGAATCCTGCTGAGCTCAGAGCTTCAGAGTCATGAGCAGGTGATGAAACTGAAGGAAATATTAAAACTCAGACAAACAGTTTAACTATAAGTTGAATCAAAGATGATAAACATGAAAAACAAAGTTTAGTCTCTGATATTCAGAGATTAAACTTATTCAGCTGTAAGTTTTTAAACAGAGACCTTCATCAGATCTCTTCCTCTCCACA
This sequence comes from Pachypanchax playfairii, assembly GCA_006937955.1. Taxonomy (NCBI): domain Eukaryota; kingdom Metazoa; phylum Chordata; class Actinopteri; order Cyprinodontiformes; family Aplocheilidae; genus Pachypanchax; species Pachypanchax playfairii. Next base: position 277,358 of record SSNP01000026.1, read on the forward strand.
TCTGCCTCCTCTTCTCTGGATCTCAGTGGTTTGGAAACATCGTGACCATGGACTGGTGGGACGACCTCTGGCTGAATGAGGGCTTTGCTAGTTTCTTTGAGTACATCGGCGTGGAGAAGGCCGAGCCGTCGTGGGTCATGGTGAGTTCTGATTTAAACACTCTGAATCAGCTCTGATGAAACTCTTCATGCGTCACGTGGTTCCACAGAGAGACATCATGATCATCAGTGATGTACTTCCTGTCATGGTGGACGACGCCCTCGTCTCCTCTCATCCAATCATTGTGAACGTGTCGAGCCCGGCAGAGATCACGTCGGTGTTTGATGCCATTTCCTACAGTAAGGTAGGAAACATCATGACCTCGCAGCCTGAAATCAAATAAAAACTGTTTATTTAAAAGGTTTATTATCAGTTTGAAGTTCCAGAATCTTTATAACATTCTGATGAAAATCCTCCATGTGATGTGGACTGTCCACCTTTTCCAGGGAGCGTCTATCCTCAGAATGCTGGAGGACTGGATGGGCAGAGACATGTTCAGGGACGGCTGCCGGGTGAATCCTTTTACTAACAAATCTTCACAAAAGATGTTTAAGATGCAGCTGTTTTGATTCTTGTTTACCTGTCAGCAGGTGAGTCATTGCAGTCTGTTTCTTCTCTTCTGTCCACAGAAATATTTAAAAGATTTTAACTTCAAAAACGCCAAAACCTCCAACTTCTGGGCCTCCCTCGCTGAAGTACGTTGACTTTAATCAGTTTGTTCTCATACTGATTTAAACTTTGTGAAGAGAAGAGATAGATCTTCCAATGTGGTCATGTGACCTGTCAGAATGTAGAGCTGAGTCAGGTGTGTCCCAGGACAAGTTGAACTCTGAACTGTCAGAATGTCTCATTCTTGGAAAAGACAAAGTGTCTTCTTCACAGTAAAGGAACTTTGATTTACTGGTGAGGTCTCGAATGGTTCTCATCTCTGTTCCCAGGTGAGCGGGCTACCTGTCGCAGAGGTGATGGACACATGGACCAAACAGATGGGTTATCCCGTCCTGGATCTGACTGTTTCAGGGACGAATGCCAGACTGACTCAGAAACGTTTCCTGCTGGACCCCTCAGCTGACGCCAGCCAGCCTCCTTCTCCTTTTGAGTGAGTGCTGCCCTCCAGATGTAACCAGCTGCTGATCTTCATGATCTACACGCTGCCTTGATTTAAGATTCTGATCACATGATTTCTGCTCGTGACCATGAATGTGTTGGTGTTACAGATACAAGTGGACGATTCCAGTCAAATGGCACTCAGTGAAAACAGACAAATACAAGATGACCATGTTTAATTGGAGAAGTGCAGGTAGAGTCTGAAACACCTGCAACAACCAGCTGAAACACCTGAAGCTGCTTCTGTAACTCTCTGAATCTGAATAAACATCAAACTGTAAACAAATGATGTAACATTCCATGAATCATGTGACTGTTTTCTCATCAGAGCACGTCATCAGTGACTACTCGCCCACTGAAGACGGGCTGCTGAAGATCAATAATGAGCACATTGGATTCTACAGAGTGAATCATGACGACCACATGTGGACTGTGATCAGTGAGCAGCTTCAGACCAACCACTTGGTACAGAAGACCTCAGTTCTGTTCCACGTTCTAACCTGTGTTCCTGATCCTGTTTGAAGTCTTCTGCTGGTTTTTAGATCTGAGTTTGTTTTCACAGTTTTATTTATAGCAGAGATCAAACTTTCTGTTTTCTTTAACAGGAGTTTGAAGCAGCTGATCGCACGAGTTACATTGATGATGTTTTTGCTTTGGCACGGTAAGAAATCCAAAACAAGAAAACCATAAAATCCATCTGATCTAATCAAAGACTGAGACGACACATTCTGTGGATTTTTCAGGTCTGATATTATTGATTATGGAAATGCCTTCAATCTGACAAAGTATCTAAAAAAAGAGTCTGACTACATCGTGTGGGATCGAGTGGCCTCGTCTATTGCCTACATACGAGACATGCTGTCCAACAAAGCTGACCTGTACCCAAAGTTTCAGGTGAGCAGGAGGGACAGTCCATGAGTAGAAATAAGTGTAGAAACCCTAATTAAATTAAATTAAATTAATTTAATTTAATTTAATTTAATTTAATTTAATTTAATTTAATTTAATTTAATTTAATTTAATTTAATTTAATTTAATTTAATTTAATTTAGTAAAAACTTCTGATTAAACTAATTCCATATTTACTGTCTTTGTTGTGTTTTCAGACCACATAAATATAATTACTATTCACAAGCAGCAGAGAAAGTTCAGCTGGTTGCTGTTTTTGATGAAATTAAACAAACTGAATGTGATTCATTTTTCCAGAAACTGTTCCGTGACCACGTCAAACCAATTTCATCTAAACTGGGATGGAGCGATACAGGAAACCAAACAGAAAGGTACAGGAAGTCTCTACAGAAACCGGATTTAAATGTGTGTGTGTTTAACCAGGTGTTTGTTTGAACAGGTGTGTGTTTAACCAGGTGTGTGTTTCAGCTGGTGAGTGTTTGAGTAGGTGTGTGTTTAACCAGGTGTGTATTTAACCAGGTATGAGTTTAACCAGGTGTGTGTTTCAGCAGGTGTATGTTTAACCAGGTGTGTGTTAAACCAGGTGTGTGTTTAACCAGATGTGTGTTTCAGCAGGTGTGTGTTTAACCAGATGTGTGTTTCAGCAGGTGTGTGTTTAACCAGGTGTGTGTTAAACCAGATGTGTGTTTAACCAGATGTGTGTTTCAGCTGTCAGACTGTGGACTTGTTCTCTCTCTTTCTGTGAAATCTCAGCTCATTTATAAAAACGTTGTTTGCTTCAGGTTGTTGAGGGAAACTGTCCTCAGCATCGCATGTCAGATGGGAGACCCGGACGCTCTGAATGAAGCTTCTCGTCTTTTCAACCAATGGATCAACGGGACACTCAGGTAGACCTTTCCAACCATCAACTGGTTTACGGACAGACTGAAACCTAAATAAATACTTTAATCATATCCTAAAACACAGATGTTGTTTTAAAGTGATTGTTTCTGCTCTGATGACCCTGCTTGACCTTCTGACCTGCAGCTCTGTTTCTGTCAACCTGAGGCTACTGGTGTACCAATATGGGATGAAGAACTCAGGTTCTCCTGAAAGCTGGAACATTATGTTCCAGCGGTACAAAGAATCGACTCTGGCTCAGGAAAAGGACAAGCTGCTGTATGGACTGGCATCTGTGGAGAACGAGGATCTTCTCTACAAGTAAAGACAAATAAACATCTAGAATCTCTAATTCTGTCAGAAGACTCTATGTTCCAGAACACTGTGTCAGTATTTGAGATGTATTTTGAGTCTTAGTTCACAAACAGTGTTTCTATCCATCATTTGCAGTTTCATGTCTGAGAATCTGTTTAAAGATGATCAAATAAGAACTTTTCATCTGTCCAACAGGCTACTGGAGGCAACTAAAGATGAAACAGTGATGAAGAGTCAGGAACTGTTTACTGTGGTCCGATATGTTTCGTACAACCGCCTGGGTGAGGCTATGGCCTGGGACTGGACCACTTTAAACTGGGACTACCTGGTCAGCAGGTCAGTCCCTCAAACTACATGTTTTATAAATACAAACATGTCAGTGTTTGGATCCATCACAAAGTTAAAATGCAATTTGTTTTAGCGTTTCACAGATGTTGACAGTCGGATCACAGCATGAAGCATCTTTATTGGTTAACGAGGAGATAAGTCCTCCGGTTAAACTTAACGACTTGATGACCTCATAAAACATGCTGTAAAATGTTTTGACGTGCAGATGCATCTGATGGATGTTGGTGAAATATTGACTCCCCATTTTTGTGATAAGATTCTATAAAGATGTTCAGGAGATAAAAGGATTCAGCATCAGGAAGAGCCAACACACACTGTCAATCACTTCCTTCAGATGAAAACTCACATCGAACACAGAGTTTTATTTCAATTAAAGGTGGTATATGGACCTTGGAACAGAATAACACAGCACAAAGCCTTCAGCCATCTGGGTGCCAGGCTCGTTAACCCCCCCACGCGCACGCTCCGATGCTCAGGTCGATCAATATTCCTCACCAAACCCACTCTGATCCCTGATCCGAGCAGGACAATAAAATATCATGAGTTCAGCTCACTAATCATGCTCTCCAGCCCCGCTGATTACACACCGACTCTGATAAAAGCAGCTCCTACCTGTTTGTAGCTCAATCATCGATTCAGTTCGTGACAAAGAGTTCATAGTTGTCCCGCGGCTCCAAAACTTCCTTAAGATCCTCTGTCCTCCTCACACATCATCCTGAACGCCTCACTTATCCAATAAAATAAAAAAAGCAGTAAAATCCTTCGTGGTGTGTCTTCCATTCGAAAAGTGGCCCGAAGCTCCTCCACTTCAGCAACATGTAGGTACGTGTTAGCTAGCTGCTAATAAAAACGTTTCCACACAGAACTTGCTCGTCACATGGGAAACCCCAGAGGAATCACCTATGGCAAGTAAATAGGGTATATAATCACCATATACATATCTCCGGTGCTTCCAGCTGCTTGACCTGCAGACTCCACAGTACCAGCCTCGCTGTGCTGGAGTATTTACGGTATTAGGCAACCTAAAATGGTGCCCGCTGCTCTGCCAGCTGTTGGCTGGTAGATGTAAACAAAATGCCAACATCGTGCCTGTCAAAATGAATATTTTATAATATTTTACTTCAAATATAATTTTTAAAGGAAATGCTGTATTTTCATTCTACAATCCTCTAAACACCCCGTGGAGGCATTATTTTGTTAAAAATATTGCTTTTTATGAACATATTCCATATACCACCTTTAAGTCATGCTTCAAAGTCTGGAGCAAATTACAACATAAAGAAAAGATTCTTGTGTAATTAGCAGAGGTTTGTGTTCTTTAATGAGGCGACTGCTCTGAGGAACCTTTTCCTTTGGTCTGTTTTTGTAAACAGGTACACCATTAATGACAGGAACCTTGGCCGTCTGCTGAATCGGATCACAACCAACTACAACACCGAGCTCAAGCTGAAGAAGGTCAGAACTGAACCTGTGGGACTTTAGTTGTTGAAGAACTTTTCAGCTGGTTTACAGTTAGTTATTTTCCTTCATTATGTGAGGAACCTGAAACACGGGAACACATGGGTTGCTTATACAGTTCATGTTTAGTTTCAGGAGATCTTCTTGTTGTGATGGTTCCTCTGCTCTTCTCTTCAGATGGAGCATTTCTTCAAACTGAACCCAGATGCAGGTGCTGGTGAGATGCCCCGGCAGCAGGCGCTGGAGACGGTGAGGAACAACATTGAATGGCTCAGGAGGAACCACGAAGAGATCAGAAGCTGGCTGGAGAACAACAAGGTCTGAAACATGCAACAGGAAACTGAACCAGCAGATCTGCTGCTTCCTGCACAAACATGCTCCTTTGATCTTCTTTACATTCAGGATGAAACGGTTTTTACTCTGTTGAGCAAAATTGATCAACAACTTTAAAAAATACAGACAGAATTTTGTGCTCATCAAGAAAATAATCACAACAAATACACAAAGAGAGAAGCTATAAAACATTCTGTTATTTATACGGTGAAGTTCTGAATAAAAACACTGAAACTTTCAGGAATCACGTGATGCCGTGTGGACTGTTTCTTCCTGATCTCATCTTGTTTCAGTGTGCACGTTGAGAAACACAAAAAAACATCAAGCTGAAACTCTTTTAAAGAAAGTTTAATGTAACACAATGGAGGCTGAAATAAAAACACTGGCATGAGTTCGTACCATCACAGCGTCTCGGGTTCTTGGACTCATCTTCACATTTACAAAATGGTTGAGCATCAGATGAAAACGACCACAGACAAACACAGAATCTATAGAAACCACCTATAATCAGTTTCTGAGTGATTAAATAACCTCATTAAACAGAAAATGATTGAGTACAATATAAACTTTACTGTCTACTAACTTTGTGTTATTTACTTCAAATTTTAAAACTACAGAAAACGAGCAGGTGGAATTTACACAGTCACTTATTTGAGAACAAACATACTGAATTACATTGTTACATAAATGTTCATTAAAAGCTCTGAATGTTATAAATACTGCTTTCTGTCCTCACTGGGTCAGAGGCTGTTGGGAGGTTGTCATGGGAACCTGGGTACTAATGTTGACCCGCTGCCTGGTCTGACAGCGAATCATCCCAGTGATGGCTCTTCTGAACCTGCAGGGAGACATGATTCAGAGTCGTTGAACGCATCGTCACCACCACTCACAGCCTGAAGCTTTGAGAGCAGAAAACACTCACTTTTTGTTGGCAATCACGTAGATGCAGGGGTTGTAAAATGTGGACGACTTGGCAAAGAGGGGAGCGATGATGGCCATGGGGGCAGGGATGGTCTTTGGGTCCCCGAATGATGCCCAGAGACACACCATGGAGTACGGAGACCAGGCAACCAGGAACATGACGATCATTATAATAGACATCTGATGGTAACAAACACAAAGAGAAACACAGGAGTAACAGAGAACCAGAACCAGGATGAGTTCTGGCTCTGGGTCCACTGGAGTCTGAGAGGACAGGAAGAAACCTCCAGCAGAACCAGAACCAGGATGAGTTCTGGGTCCAGGTGATTCACACTCACCAATCAAACCCTGTTTTGTGTTTTATTTGATGGATTCTAACAGTTCTCACCTTGGTGACATCCATCTGGTCCGACCAGTCGATGTTGATGCTGTCCAGACAGTTACTGGCTTTGTACCTCTTCACGGTGACGGACACGTTGTAATAACAGTAAAACATGACGGAGAGCGGAACCACAAAGTTCACAGCGATCACAGCCATGGTGTAGGAGATGAAGGAGCTGTGGAGGGAGAATGGAGGTAGAACTTGGTCCTGGAGTCAAACTTAGATTTCATTACAACAAGCAGTGATTTTCTAAACACTGTTAGTATCATGACCCATTTCAGCTGAAGACTCACGCGTCATTCTGCCTCCAGTTGATGGTGCATGTGGCTCCAGTGGGGTCGGGGGCGTAAGCGGCCCAGCCCACTATCGGCATGGAGGACCAGAACACTGCGTTCAGCCAGGCAGCCAGAATCAGGAGGTTGTATGACCTCCTCGTCATTTTCTGACCTGGAGAAATAAATCATGCATGAACCCGATGGGGTTCAGTCAGACCTGGGTCCAGTGTTCGGGGGTTGAAGTGGGCTCACATGGAGGATTTTAAATGTACCTATGTCTGGTCTGCAGATGGTGAGATACCGATCAATTGCCACCACAGTCAGCAGGCCGATGCTGGCCATGCCAAAGAAGATGTTCAGAGCCGCATAAATCTGAACACACACACACAAGAACAAACAGACAATTAACGTGAGGTGGGAAATAAAAGTTTCTGACACAACGTCATTAAAAAAACATGAAAATACCAAATAAATAAATAAAAAGTTTTTCAAGATTTCAGCTGAATCAACAGAACAAATCATTTAAATGATCTTCAGTATCATCACGGTTCAGATTTCCTTCTGCCTTCTCACCTGACAACCAGTGTAGCCAAATTTCCAGCTTCCATGTATGTCTGAGGCAGCTGACATGGGATAACCAATACCGGCCACTCCAATGTCAGTGAAGGCCAGGTTGATGATGATGAAATTAGTGGCAGTACGAAGCTCTCTAAACTTCACAAACATCATCAGCACCACGATGTTGCTGGTTAAACTGATGACACCTGGGAGGAAAGAAGGTGAACAGACTCCTGAAGTGTGAAACTCAAACATCAAACCTTCACAAACCAAAACACAAGAGAAAAATTAAAGGACAAACAAATAACATCAGTGAAGAAGTTGGTATGTTCTGTAGATCCTGTTCTGACGTCTGTGTTTTCTCTGTTTTTACTGGAAAGCTTCACAAACTGTTCTGAAACAAATGTTTCTTCAAACCAACCTCCTGTAAAACGTCTCCTCGGGACACAGTCTAACTCCTGGATATGTTACTTAATTCTATCAGATTTTCAAAGAAGACAACAGGACCCTCCTGAGGACAAGTATAGGTCATGGTTCCTTTATGTTCTGTGGTGAACCAGAAGAGCTTTACACTCTTAACTACTACAGAACCAACTTTTATTAACCTGAACAAAGAAGAACAGTCAGTGAAGTTTCTTCAATCAGAAAGACATAAAACTGTAATCAAGTGTTTATGATATAAAACCCTGGTTGTCAGTATGTCCAGGCACTTGTTAATGTTCTGTGAGTCAGTCATTATTGACTATATATTTTATTTAGACCAGTAAAATCAGTTCCAGTTGTTACCTGCAGTGATCAGATATCCAGCCACGATGTTGTGCTCCAGTTGGGTAAAAGCACTTTTACCTCCATAAGGTGCGACATCACCAGAAATATTGAACTCAGCTTCAATCCCCATCTTCTAATATGTAAAAAATCAAAACTGAAACATAACAATAATCTACAATGAGGTAGAAACATGCAGATTCTTTTAAAAATCAGAATCAAGTGCAGAGACGCAGCTCAAACTGTTGGGAAACTAAAACCCATTGCACTGAGGTAAATGTGGATTATTACATACCAGCTCTGTTCTCTGCTGGTAGTTTGTACACAAAAAGGGATTACAGCTCACGAGGATTAAAAGCTGGTTTCTAACTTTATCATTACAACACTGAGACAAAGCTTGACCTGCCTCACTCCGAGCAGTTCACAGAAGATTCTCTGAAGCCCATTAAAGCAGAGAAAAAATACTGATTAGTGTGAAATCAATTAACTTTAGCCTAGAGACTCAAAACAACTCCTGTTTAATCTGAAAGTGCAGCAAAAGATTTAGACTCAAACAGGTCAGTGAATCATTGTTCAGATGTCCATCCATCCAGTTTCTGTACCCGCTTCCTGTTCTGGATCACGGAGCAGTCATTGGGCGAGAGGTGGGATTACACCTGGACAGGTCACCGGTCCATCACAGCCACATACAATCACTCACACCTAGGGACAATTTAGAGGCAGGATCTGTGGGAGGAAACCAGAGAAAAGCCACACATGGACGTGGAGAACATGCAGGCTCCATGTAGAAGGGTCCCAGCATGGCTTCGATCTATGAGGGGTCATCTAGGCCATTATACATTCTGTCACTCTCACATACAAACATTTTGACTTCCACGTTAATATATTTTACTGTTACTTTATTTTGCCTTCCATATTCTTATAATCTTAAAATGTATGTATGTGAATGTGAGAATGTGTGTCAGGGAGTATAGTAGAAACGGAAGGTACATCATTTTCTGCCCTCTCAATCTGCATTCGCTGATCACAGCTGTCTCACGGTATGCAGTTAGTTTTGATCTTGATGCTTCATCACTGCAGAAACTTGCTGCCAGCACAGGAAGATCATTTAATGCTCTCAGTATAAAGTCGATACTTTCAAGGACAGGATCACCTACTGTACATATCCCATCTTGAAGCTGTTGACCCAACTTGCAAACACATCAGCTTTAATTGCCGCTGGTGAAAATTACTTCAAAGATTTAGAATCCTAATAGCACCAGTAATGTCCTTCACCACAACCTACAAAACTCTAAATGACTTCCTTGATGTGTTCACTGAAGAGGCACTGGATGTGTTTAAAAAGGCTCTAGAGTTGGACATCTGAATTTGATAATGTTAAATAAATATCAAACATGTTAAACAGCTTCAGTAAAGTGTATTAACATATAAGTATAAAACAAAACTTAATTTTAGCTGCAGATTGTAACAATAAAACTGAAGTTATCTTGATCTAAGTCCTGGAATCAACTCCAATTTATTCAAATTAAAGTCTATATCAAAAAATAAATCCTGTCAGATTCTGCCCTCCAGTGGTAAGTTTGCAGCTCAAAAGTTCTGAAAAAGGTTCTGTCACTCCTCATCTTTGAAGATCACAGCAAATCAGGCTTATTGTTTCCCATCATGCAGCTGTAATATAACGAACACTTTGATGAGGCCATCAGAACCGGGTTCAAAGGTTTGGCACCAGTAAGTCCAGCTGGAAGGAGATTCAGGAAGTGATGAGAACCACAAGAACTACAGTTCTGAAAATGCAGTGACTCAATCGCATCTTTAACCAAAGAAAGACGGTTTATTATGTATCATAAACTTGATTAGACTTCTGGATGTCCTTCACGCCACATCAGGACAATGAACTCAAACACACCTCTAAACTTTAAAGATCTTCTTGAAAGTCAAAGATTGCCAACTGTTATAGAGAGAAAAAGCATCTCATATCAGTTAAATATTTCCCTAAATAAATGTTTTAAAAGTCACAAACATCTTTTAGAGATGATAAAAGTGTTGTTTTAATGTTAAAAATCTGTGTTGAATTAAAAAAAGTTAAACTTTAATTCTGAAACTTTAACCTTCTGAATGTACGTATGTCATCAATCAACCACTTCATGCACAGTTCATGTTAAAATCAGGTTCTATTTCATCCCTCCTGACCGCCAGAAGGCGGTGCTGAAAGCACTGAATGTTCCCTTCGCGCATGCGCAGTTCGAGAAGTAATGCCAAACAAGTCACACCTGTGACCCCGGATGACGTCCCGGAGGTAATATAGCCCTACGTCATCCGTTGCTCTCTTCCTGATTTCTTCTCGCGTGCGGTTCGGCGTGCAGGTGGATGTACGCGCTACAGTTGGTTTCTCCCGTCGCTTGAAGCCCTTCTACCTGTCGGAGCTGCGTGTAACGCCCTCCGGGGCTGCGAACGGGACATTATCTTTGACGGTACTTCTCCGAAGAGAAAAGTACAACTCTTCAGTTGGTTACGGTAGCGTTTGCGCCCCTTTCCTCGACTGGGTGCTTGTCACTGGTGGGTACCCCTTTCATTTGTTCGCTGCTACTTGGGTAAGTATGCTAAGCCTCTTTTGTTTGTAGAGAAAAAGAAATAAAGCAGGCTCGCCTGGTGAAGGTAGCGTTAGTGCCCGCTCCCAGAGTTTTCTGTTGCCCACGTTGGGTGGCGCCCTCGCTGACGGTGTTAGCCCCCTTTGTTTAGTTAGTTTCCTGGTGAAGGTAACGTTGGCACCCGCTCCCAGAGTCCTGTCTCTTTCCCACGTTGTGTGGCGTTCAGGCTGACGATGTTGGCCTATTTTGTTTATTGTCTTACCTGGTGACGGTAGCGTCGGCACCCGCTCCCAGTCTTTGCTTTCGCCTTCCCACGTTTGTGGCGACCCGGCTGACGGTGTTAGCCTTCTGTGTTTAGTTTTTTGCCGGGTGCAGGTGGCGTCATCGCCCGCTCCCAGAGTTCTGTCAGGGCAGCGTTCGCGCCCCTGCTTCCTGTTGTTCTGATTGCCTTCTACTTCTGTAGTGGCTTCGCTGTGTTGTGGTTTGCTGGCGGTTGCGTTCGCGCCCCGCCGTGCCAGTACTTGAGTCCGGTGTTGTCACGCAGATACGGCTGTAGGCTTGTTGGTGACGGTAGCTTTCGCGCCCCCGCTCTCAATCCGATCCTACAGCTGTACGCTCCCTCTTGGCGCTAGCTGGTGAAGGTAGCGTCCGCGCCCCCGCTCCCAGCTGTTGCCTTTTCCGAGCGGCTACAGCACACTGTTTGGTTGTACCCTTTTCGGTAGTGCATGGCAGACATGGACGGCTCCCACTGCTGTGTGACATGTGGAGCGTCGCTTCAGGCTGAGGATGGGCATGACTTGTGCCCTGCCTGTCTTGGTGAGGACCACCTGAGGGAGGCGCTGTCGGACAACCCGTGTATGAACTGCAGTTTTCTGTCACGGGCTGTCCGGATGGCAAGACTGGCGCAGTTAACATCGGCTGAGTTGGCTGAGCTTCCGCCCTCTGGGCAGGTGCGGCCTTCGGCGCCTAGACGCTCGAAGCGCCTCTCGGATCCGGCTGCGACTGAGGCTCCTTCACGGGGAAAGAAAGCCAAGTCGGATGCGGGGCTGTCCTCGAGAGTGGATCGGTTGTCCGCGGAACTAGAGATGATGAGGAATTTTTTTCGGGCTCACCACCCGGAACCTCCTGTCTGTGAAGTGGGGCCTGAGTCTCCTCCCATGCCCGACCTTGCTTGTGAGGAGGATGTTCTCTCCCTTGCAGCATCTGCCTCTCATTTCTGTGAGGAGGATGGGACTCGGTCTTCCCGGGCCTCTGAAGCGGGTTCCCTTGCATCATCCCAGAGCGATGCAGAGGATGGGTCTATGCAGGAGGTGATGCGCGAGGCCCTGAGTCGCCTGGGGCTGCACATACCGCGGTCTGATCAGCCCGAGTCAGGCAGTGCCTTTTTTAGGCGCGGACGACCTCCTACGCCGTTTTCTGTCCCTCCCTCTCAGGAGTATCTGAGGGAGCTCCACGCCTGCTGGAGGGATCCCAGGGCTTTGTCGCGGCTTTCGGCTGATGGCCGGGTGTTGGCTGCGATGCACAGCGCGGCGGCTGCAGGACTGGACTGCATGTCCGCTGTCGAGCCTGCTGTTGCTTCCTTGATTGTGTCACCTGAGGAAGCCCTGCGCCGGGAGGTCCGATGCCCACGACCGCAATGTCGTGTTACAGATGACTTTCTGACTAGGGCATATAATTCTGGTGCTCGAGCCGGTCGCTTGGGTAATTCACTGGCGCACCTGCTCTTTGCTCTGTCTACCTCCCTCCAGGAGGTTGAGGGCGCGGCCACTGCGGGTTCTTTCTGTGAAGCGGCCCTGCAGGCTTTCGCTTGGATGACAAGGGATCTGGGACGAGTCATGTCTTATCTGGTTCAGGCTCGCCGTCAGGTTTGGCTAGCTCAGTCCGCCCTGGCTGAGCCTTGCCGGAGGACCCTCCGCAGTGTGCCCGTGGAGCCTGGGCAGATGTTTGGTTCGGCTGCCCTTGAGGCTCTGGACAGGACGGTGCAAGCACGACAGACTAGGCAGCAGCTTGCTGGCCTCGGTCGTGTTATGCCTCCTCCTTTGCCACCTCAGAGGCTGAGACAACGGACCGCCGGCCCTGGTGTTCGCCCGCCACAGAGGGATTGGGCTTCTGAGGAGCGTAGTTTTCCACAGGGTCATGCACGGGACTCTCGTGTGGTTCCCCGCCGCCCTGTGCAGCAGCCCCGGGCTTCAGATCCTGGCCGGTGCCCCCCCCGGGGCACAGGAGGCCGTGGGGCTCGAAGGTGAGACTGTGGGGCCGGCTGTCGGACATTTTTCCCAAATGCAGCTCAGCTACTGGGCTGCTCATGCATCCGACCCTTGGGTGGTTGCCACGCTGACTCAGGGGTACAGGTTGCAGTTCCGACGCCGGCCTCAACTTTCAGGGCGGGTCAGGCTGACTGTCATCCGGGATCCAGCCCAAGCCCGAGCACTGGACCAGGAGCTATCTGCCCTCCTATCCAAAGGTGCAATCGAGGTGGTGGATCCCCTGCTGCAGCCCAGGGGCTATTATTCCACATACTTCCTTGTGTCCAAAAAAACTTGAAACTTACATGAAACGGTTGCCTTTCCACATGCTTACCACAGCGAACGTCCTTCGGTCTATTGTGGAGGGGGACTGGTTCACCTCGATAGACCTGAAAGATGCTTATTTTCATGTCCCTGTTGCCCCAGACCATCGGCGCTTCCTCAGGTTCGCCTATCGGGGCAGTCATTGGCAATTCAGGGTTCTCCCGTTCGGCCTCTCTCTTTCCCCCAGAGTGTTTACCCGGTGTGTGAAGGCGGCCCTGGCTCCCTTACAAGCCAGCGGAATGAGGATTCTGCCCTACCTGGACGACTGGCTGCTCCTCGCCCCCTCCAAGGCGTGCGCGGTCTGTCATACAGGTCGCCTCCTTGCTCATTTAGAGAGGCTCGGTCTCAGGGTCAACCTAGAGAAGAGCTGTCTGACCCCGTACCAGACCTCAACGTTCCTTGGCCTGGATTTGGATTCTGGGACAATGAAGGCCCACCCATCTGTTCGGCGGTTGGACGATATTGCCAGCATGGTCTCTCGGGTCAGGCTGGGCAGTTGCCTTCCCCTCGCTTTCTTTCTTCGGCTTATGGGGAAGCTGACCTCGGTCACAGGTGTTGTGCCTACTACTACTACTACTACTACTACTGTCATTTAGCAGACGCTTTTATCCAAAGCGACTTACATTGAGAGAACATACAAGCAAGAATTCAAATCCATATTCAATCCAAAATTGGTACAGTTTGACTTTCAGAACATAAAAGTCAGATGTGGCGTAAACGATGATCAGACACTGATCTCCAAAAAATCTCTTTCTTTGTGTTTGATTTAGGTTTCAGCAGTGATTTATATATTTTTGTAATTTGCCTCTCGGTCTGCTGTCTTTGCGTCCTTTTCAGAGGTGGCTGAACGGCTTCCACCTGGACCCCAGACGGCACAAGCAGGTGAAGCTGCGGGTTACGTGGCGATGTGTTCGTGCGCTGGCCCCCTGGAGGGACAGCGTGTACTTGTCCAGGGGGGTGCCGATGGGGTTGGTGGTGTGTCGCAGGGAAGTGGTCACCACGGATGCCTGCCTTGCGGGGTGGGGTGCCGTGTGGCAGCACAGGACGGTTCGGGGCAGCTGGTCCCAGGGACGTCGTCTGAGACATATAAATGTGCTGGAGCTGCGGGCAGTTCATCTGGCTCTCAGACATTTTCTTCCCTATCTGAGAGGCAAACACGTTCTGGTCCGGTCGGACAATACATCAGTCGTCTACCACATCAACCATCAGGGCGGTGTCCAGTCAGCGCAACTGCTGAGGGAGTCTCATGCACTTCTGACCTGGGCGGCTGTTCATATGCCCTCGCTGCGGGCAGTGTATCTCCCAGGGGTATGCAATCGGGTGGCGGACTCTCTTTCTCGCCAGAGACCCTCCCCTGGGGAGTGGTCTCTTCACCCGGATGTGGTGTACCAGATCTGGAACCGTTTTGGGCAGGCGAGGGTGGATCTCTTCGCCTCAGAGGGGTCAGCTCATTGTCCACTTTGGTACTCCCTCCAGGGGGTACCGGGACCCCTGGGCCGAGATGCGCTGGCGCATCAGTGGCCTCATTGCCTTCTGTATGCCTTTCCCCCATTTCCTCTGATCTGGCCCACTCTTCAGAGGGTTCTCAGGGACAACCACCGGTTGTTGTTGGTAGCCCCTTACTGGCCGGCCCGACCGTGGTTTCCGCTGCTGCACAGCCTCTGCAGCGGAGTGCCGTGGCAGCTTCCGGACAGACAGGATCTGCTGTCTCAGTGGGGGGGGGCAGGTGTGGCACCCCAGCCCTCATCGGCTCCGGCTGTGGCTCTGGCCGCTTCAGGGCCCACGTTGCACTTGACCGAGTCAGTTAGGCGGACGATCCTGAATGCCAGGGCAAGGTCTACTCGCCTGCAATACGGGAACAGGTGGAAGCTCTTTTCCCAGTGGTGTGCTTCCCGCGCTGCGGATCCGGTGTCCTGTTCTGTCTCCGTTGTTTTGGAGTTTCTTCAGTCGCTCCTGGACTCGGGTCGATCTCCTTCAACCCTTAAGGTATATGTGGCGGCTATATCGTGTCATCATGACATGATCAATTCTTCTTCTGTTGGGAGCCATAGTTTGGTTTCTCTTTTTCTGAGGGGGGCTCGGCGGTTGCGTCCGTACGTCGCCCCACGTGCTCCCGTATGGGATTTGTCTTTAGTTCTTGACGTCTTGTGCTGTTATCCTTTTGAGCCTTTGGCACAGGCGGAGCTTAAGTGGCTCTCATGCAAGACTGCTTTTTTATTGGCTATGGTCTCTGCAAGGCGTGTGGGTGAGTTGTATGCCTTTTCTGTTAGTCCCTCGTGCCTCCGGTGGAGTCCGGATGGCTCAGGTGTCACCTTGTGGCCAAACACGGCATTTGTTCCTAAGGTGTTTTCTCGCACTTATTCTAACCAGCCTTTGACGTTGGCACGTTTTTGCCCAACCCCAGCCGATGATGGTTACAGGCCCGAGTTGTGTCCGGTGCGGGCCTTAAGGGCGTATGTTGCAGCGACGGCAGGCCTGCGACGCTCTGATCAGCTGTTCGTGTGTTATGGTGGTCGGTCTGTTGGCGGCCCTCTCTCTAAACAGCGTCTGTCTCACTGGATTGTGGAGGTCATTCGCTGTGCCTATAGCGCTCGGGGTCGGGCTCCTCCCCCTGGGGTTAAAGCCCATTCCACAAGGGGTGTTGCTGCTTCCTGGGCAGCTATGAGAGGGGTTCCTTTGGATGCTATCTGTGCGGCAGCGTCTTGGGCGGCGCCCAGTACGTTCGCTCGGTTCTATAATGTCAATGTGGCCGTTTCTCCTCCTCTGGGCCAGGTCCTTCGGGGATTTCCTGAGGCTTCTCTGTGAGGTATGTACTCAGGATTCCTCGTGACATTGTCGGTACTAGTCATTCAGTGCTTTCAGCACCGCCTTCTGGCGGTCAGGAGGGATGAAATAGAACGAAAGTTACGTATGTAACTACGGTTCTATGAATCCCGGAGGACCGCCAGAGGCTCTCTGTCACTCAGGATCCTTGCGTTTCCGCGAGAAGATTCTGCAGGAAGAGAGCAACGGATGACGTAGGGCTATATTACCTCCGGGACGTCATCCGGGGTCACAGGTGTGACTTGTTTGGCATTACTTCTCGAACTGCGCATGCGCGAAGGGAACATTCAGTGCTTTCAGCACCGCCTTCTGGCGGTCAGGAGGGATTCATAGAACCGTAGTTACATACGTAACTTTCGAACTTGTTCCAACATGAGGCAGGAAAAAAAAAAAAAACTCAGTCAGTTTCCAGGAACAGAAGTTTATTTTAACCCTACAAAAGACACGGGGTGAGAAAATAAACCAAAAAAATAATTAAATCATAGCAATGGACCAAAAAGGGTTCATTCTTATACAGGCCTCAGAACTACCATCATACACAGACCACAGTTCACGTACTCAGATTTTAATATAACATTTCATTGTTATGCTGTGTGTACATAAAAAATATAGCAAACTAAATAAGGCAAATAAATAGAGGTACAATTTACAGGAAAATGGAACATTCCTCAATGTTTTCATCTTTTTTTAATCTTTTTTATCTCAAACATCAACAAAGGTGTACAAAATGCTTTTTTCCAACTGTACATCTTTGAGTGGAGGATTTTTTTTCCAACCATAAAAGTACTGACTCCTCAAAATTATATAACCTCAAAGAATGGGTGCAACTTAATTCAGGCAGTACAAACTGGTGTAACAGGTGTGTTTCTATTTAGCAAGCAATGTTCTTTTAAAGGAACAACACATCACGTTTTGTGCAACCATCTGAAGTCATGCAGATCAATGTTTTGTGCATGTAATGACAGAAATGTGGAGACAGAACCCACCTGAAACCCGCTTTTCTTTCTTTTTTTTTTTTTTTGTTTAAAACCCAAAACATCTTGCTCTGTAAGAGTGTCGTCTTCTAGCTTCCATATCCCCAGAAATCTCCTCTCTGCCACCCAACAGACTGACTGTTGGTTCTGGAAGTCCAGCCAGCATCCTCAACCTCACTTACCCCTCTCCATCCCCCCACACCCTTTTTTGCACCACTCTTTCGTTGCACCCTTCTCATCTCTAGAGGGAGCCAGACCCTCAAAACTGATGCTGCAAATGGAAATGTCCCATCATGAAAGTGCTTTGAACGAGCTACTAATTTCGTTCCTCTGATTTCCATCTTTACACTTCAAAACAGCCAGTCAATGGCCAAATAAACATCCAAACATGTAACAACACAAACATGTATTAATACTGACAATTTGCAAATATCCCTCTGTAAATACTCTGAACTACAATATGGACTAAAGCTCTGAATGGAGAGTTTAATACAGTCTCCAGATGTTTGTGACTGATTGCAGTTGAAGGGGGCAGAGGTTAGAAAAGAAAAACCTTAAAAACATAAAGATGCTGGTTTCATTTTCTTTTTTTAAATTTTAAAGTGTCTGAATTAATTTGGTTTTAATGTTAATCTCTAACGTTCTCAAAACTGGAGCTTAAAGATCCTCTCTGCATCACCTCAGGTTGTTTTTACTTTACTGAAGATTTAAAGAAATAAAACCTGGTACAATGAGGTCTCACAGTGAAAGAACTTACTATGGATAAATTAAAGCTACCTGTACACAAAAACCATCAAGCAAACCTTTGTAATGACACAGTCACAGCCAAACATGAGTTATTCTGATGAAGTTGGAGGTTGGACACCATGAGGTGAATCAACTTTGGCCACAAGATGGCGCCAGTGTGTTTAATCCAACGTTCATGTAACAGATACTGAAACACTAAAACACAGCCAGAGGAATGATTTGTGTGAGAAAAAAACGAAACAGGACCAGAGGCACTTAAAGGTGAACATTTACAAATACTTTGCTGATGAGATGTAAGAATTTGGGGCAAAAACTGTGACAGTCATTGCTGGAAACATCCAGTAGAGATCAAATACGTTTTTTATAATTTAATTTAATCATGATCTGTGACTTGAGTGCAGCAAGAATATTTATTTTTATAGAATGAAGTGGAAAAACATTTTGTTACCATGCCTCTAACAACCTGAAACTGAATTTGTGGTACCAAGTTATATATATTTATGCCCAAATTTAGTGAATATAAATACAATAACTTTCTATTTTTTTTAGCTCTTTTTGGAAATCTCTTATAAATGCTCATTAAGGGATTTAAATGGGCAATTAATCATGAACTGGGCAACACCAGTGAATATTAAGATTTATAAATGTGTTCATCTCCGTGGAGTTGTTTATACTCTGTTCTATAAACATTGACCGGGAGACATTTCTTTCTCTCCAGGATTACAGCCGATTCTGCCTTCAGCTCTGAAAAACTATAACAAAAATATTAACAACATTTTGCAGCTTCCATCTTATCAGCTGTTTACATTTTGGAAATTAACTTTCAAATGTTAAAACAATAAAAGGGACAATAAACTTGAACACTTTTTAAGGAAACCTGGCTTGCAAGTTTTTTTTGGCAACAAGTTCCCCAAATTAAACAAAATATCCAACAACTAAAGGAAGTTTCCTGTTGTTCTCTCTGAAGACACTTCCTGTCCTCTCAGTTTACATCAGAATGAAAATTAAGTAATAAATAATAAGCCCCATCACATGATGCGATTTGACAATGAAACTCAAATACCAGAGACAATGAATGTTTTCTTCCAGACACTGTGGTTGAAGCTAAAGAAGCAAAAAACCTTAGTGAGCATGGAGCGGATTGTAAACCGATTCAAGAGTTTAGATTGTTTTATGGCGTTCCTTCATCAGCTTTAGTTGGCTTTAGTATTTTTGAGTGTAAAGTTTGTCAGAAAAGCCACAGTGCAAACGATACATACAGGTGTGAAAAAGACAAGCAAACATCTCTCAGAGCGTAGAATGTATAGAAATTCACTTCAACAGCAACTTGCAACATTAACAAAGAATGCATCGTGTACAAAATCCCAAAATGCCAAAACATAAAAAACTTCTACATCTTTGCAATTAGCTTGTCTGCATCTAAATATAAATATATATATCAACCCCCTAATCGCAGTATATTTTGTATTAATACATTTACATTTGTTTTCTTTCTGCTTTGGCACGGCCTGATGCCAGGAGCATTCTGAAACCAACAAGGAGTGTGAGTGAAGCTTGAATCCACGAGGCTAAGTCATTGTTCTGTTGGGTGGGTTGTGATTGGGATGTTTCTTATGGGGGCTGCTGCACGCTGGAGAACGTTGGGATGATTCCTGTTAGAAGGTGATCACCCGTCCTGTAGCACATTCTTATCTTCTTATTTTAGGAACTCCATATCCCTTGTTATTAGAAGTTTGCAAGCATCCATCTGATCTGATAATAGGAAGTATCTTTTTCAGGAAAATTAAACCACAACCATGGAATTCCTTTTTTTTTTTACCTCTTTTGGACTTCCAACCTTTTCTTTGTATCTATATACAACGTGACTTTGATCCCATGAGTGTTCCAAATAAGCATTTTCAGCATCAGGGAGGAAGATCAGTGAAGGTTTATAGGAAAGAGGTGAAGTAACGGTGGAGTGATAGACTTGGAGAACCTGAAGAACAATGGATCTAGGACAATGTGTCACAGTGGTCTGTCCATCCAAACTGTCTGGATAAACAGGCTGGATTTATCTTTACAAGCTCAATCAGAGAAGAGCTTTTCATCCTTCGAGGCAGAGACGCCATCCATGCACGTTGCTATGAATCCAGTCCAGCTGTTACTTACATCTGCCCCAATGACAGCCATAACTGGAGATGGAGATCTCTGTGATGGCTGAATTTCAATCTCGAATCTTCTTTTCTACTTCCCTAGTAGTTCACCTTGGTGACGGCTCTTTCCCGACCACCGCCCTCTCCTAACTGGTTGACAGAGCGCTTGCGGTTACGCTTAAATTTATTTAGGTCCTTGTCAAAGACCTCACCAGAACGTAATGCTGAAACCAGATCGTCAAACTCCCCAGCGACTTCTTCTGAGCCTCCACCTTTTTTAGCCCGCCGCTCTCTTTCCCTCTGCTCCTTCAGCTGAAGAAGAAATAAAGCAAATGTTATCACACAGAAAATAAAGAGTGACTGTTACCAGGTTTGTTCTGTGCCTCACCATGGCCTCCATCCGTGCCCTTCGCTCCTCCTCCTCCTTGCGTCGCTGCATGTTATCCAGGTCCTGCCGAGCTTCATTGAACGACTGCAAGAAGGTGTCAAAGATCCCGAAGAACTCATCAGGCTGCATCCTCCCTTCTTCCTCCCCAAAGTGCTTCAGAGATTTTGCAAACTGCAAATAAAATGTGTCAGTTTTATTATTTGAAATAAAATTACCTAAAAATCTAGATTACACATGAACACTGCAGCGTAAATGCAAAAACAAAACTGTTATTGCATGTTGGTTTTTTTCTGAAATGCCCCAAACTACTCAGGAAAAACACATGAGCCTGCATATGGATACTCTTCAAAATAAATTATTTTGGGATGTAGTGTAAGCGTTCTCAAGATCTGCAAGAACACACAAAGAAGGATGGAGGCTGCGTGATTTGACCACCGTATGTCCAGGCCGTTCTGTCCAAGCTGTTCAGAGCTGTGAGCCAAGTCCGCACCTGCTGTCAAACGTTCCTACACACTCAGCTTTAAACTGAAGCACAGACACAGACTGTGTCCACAAACACACACTGCACTTTATTTAAACCCTGAAAATTAGATCAGCAGAGATTTATTACTTTTTAAAAAGATCAGGAATTTGAAAATAACAATAAATTGCAAATGGATAGAATACGGAGGCATCGTCTACGTTCTGATGCTGGGAGTCGAGTGACAGAACATCATTTTGCTCTTGTTTATATGAGAGTCTGGATTTCTGTATGTGGTCTTTGCGTTGTGATATAACAGCTACTTTTTTTGTTGATGCAAAACTATCCTGTCATTATGGGCCTGATCTCCATGACAACCCCACCATCATCCCTACCCCAGCTAGTAATTATATTTCTGGTCAAAACAATTTCCTCTTGTCCCCTCGAGTCTGTTCTAAACAAGCAAACACAAAAACATTGAATGAAATGAAGAACAGGAATCTCCCCACACAGATCAAACAAAGCCAAGCTATGTGAGGAGTCAAGACGTTTCTACTCATTATTCTAACGCCTCTGCGTGTAAATATGTGCAACTCAAAAGCCTCATCTAAACATGAGAGTGTTGAACAACATTTACACTTATTGTACAGAGAATGATTATCCTTCTTGTCTGTAACCCCTTTAACCTTCACAGTCTCGTTTATAATGCATGAAGTCTGGAGAGCATCTGTCTCTTTTGCAGACACACACCTCTGTTGCCATGGAGCTTTATTATCCTCAGCAGGCTGCTCAATCTGTTTAGTTACCTTCACCTTCTGGAGGGTGAAACACACATCCTGACCTCTATATTTGTATTCCACCAGAATGTTAGAGGGTTTGACAACCTCTCAGTTAACATACGCGACTCCCCACTTACCAACACGCAGACATACGCGGTTGTGTGTTTAGCGTCTGGGTCGGTGAACACAGGTTCTTTTGTTTTACTGCACGAGCTGGTGCCCTATTCATCCAGCTTGTTTCCCATGACGTCTAAAATATTTTCTCTCCAATTTTCACTCCTCCTTGAACAAATAATTAAGCAAAAGGGAGGCTCCGCATAAAACCCAAGGGCCGTTCCTCCTTTCTTTCACTCCATCTGTCTTATGAAGAGTTGATCCTTCTCAGAACAACTGCAGTTTTGGTCTATAGCATTGTTGGCTTATTTGGAGAGACGACAGTCCTCATCTCAGCAAGATTTAGAATCATACAGGATGTTGAATGTAAATGGGAACACTGAAGGCCTGCAAATTAAACAACATATTCACATAAATCTTCTCAGCAGTTAGATCCTCCGACATCCCCTCAGTCCCACTGACATCTTCAGCTGACATGCTTCCTACCATACATCAGAACTTCAGCCAGCAGGGTTCAAAAGGCCAGTTGTTCCACTTGTAAATGGAATGAGTGTGGATTTAAAGCACTAACTTAAAGAGACAAAGACAAAGAGAAGAGGTGGGAGGGGGATTCCTGGGTAATCTTTCAGCTCTGGGTTTCCCAGCCCTGCTGAAGTCATCCCGCTGGATTTAAAGGGATGTCCAACCACTTCACGCTTCTCAAGTTACCTTTCTTCTTTTTTCCCCTCTGTGTGTCAAACATGCAGGACTGGGAGTTAATATGGCTTGCAAAATATGCATTAAAGCCACCCACATGGACGTACAAACCTAGAGTATCATGGTCTTTTAAATTCAGCTGTGCTTCAGTATGGATGTGACAAATAATTAAAAAAAAAAACATCTTTTAGGTTTTTGAAGGCTGAAACTTATGAGCTCAGATTTGTCTGATTGTAAAAGTAGGAAGTGAAACAGTTACCTTGTCCCTGGCTTCACTTAGCTGGTCCTCCAGTTCAGAGAAGCTGAATCCAGCCACAGTGATGAAGTCTCCGATCACAGCCACAAACTTATCCCCACGTTCCCTCATCCTGCTCTGCTGGTAGTGCAGCTCCTGGTGGGCAGCAGCACAGATGTGTCAAACATTCAGGTTGTTGACTGGTCAGTGTGAGTTTCACACGTTCTTAAAATTATGTTTTACATGTTTCAGATCTCTGTGGAGTCCACAGAGTTTCTCTGTGTGGCACAAAGCACGAAACATTAACAGCATTTAAACATCTCAGCTCGCTGTCCGTCTCTTTACTGCTGGAAAACATAATTACAGGCAGGAGAAGAACCAATAGGAGAGAGCGTGACACAAACACACAACAACTCACCGCTTCTAGAGCCTTCAGTCCACTTTTTATATTGTGCACTTCTTTTTCCAGCTCTGCCAAACTGAAAAGTAACACACAAATCAGATCACTGTTATTTTTGGTAATTTTAGCATTTGTGTTGTAACTTTAAAGTTAGTGATTCAGAAAGTGAAAGACCCCAATTTTATAACCAGAGTCGGTCTGTAACCAAATATCCTTCAGAACACAGCTGGTTGGTTGTATTTGAAACCACATGCAGTAAACGCTGCAGCTTTTCCCTCACAGTGAACTCACTTGACTTTGGCGGCCTCGGGCACACTCCTGAGTTCCTCCTGGATGAGCAGCGTGTCTGGGTAGTTCTTTTCAAAGATCATGATCAAGTAATGCAACATGGTGATGTTCCTGTCAAATCACAAGCAACATTTAACTCAGAACACAGGAAAGATTTTCATTCCTTTGAATCTAGCTTTCAAAATGAGACTTTTCTTTTAAATTTTCAGGTAATTTTGCTGAATGTTTTCATCTGCTGCTGGTAATAAACTATTGATTCAATTCAGTTCATTTTTATTTATAAGGAGCCAGTTCACAACAAAAGGTCATTTCAAGAAAAATACATAAATATAAAGTTAATCTGGGAAAAAAAATATAACTATAAGGGATTCTATCTATTGAGAGGTTACTATAGCAACACTCCAACAAACAGCAGCAACTGCCTTATGAAGTTAACAGGACAAGTATAACATTAAAATGCATCAGAAAAAACATCAACACTACTACTTATTTACTAAAAAACTCTGTATTTGGACATAAACTAAAAAAGTTCAGAGCTCAAGCTGTGGAGTCCAAACCTGCTTAAAAGTCAAAATGAAGTCACAGTAAGTCAAGATCAAATCAGCCCACCTCTAAGTTTACATTTATACACTTCTGCATTGAGGGAAGTCATGTCACAGTGGTGACATGACTGCACAGACATTTCATTACACTGAAAATTTGAACTCTTGGCTTTGTCCATTGATTTAAAAAGAAAAAAAAATGGTTGAGCAAAATATCAAAAGTATAAAAAAGCCCAATTCCAATCAAGTTTTGATGATGTGCAGCAAAGTATATAAACCCATTACTTCCCTATTCGAACATAAACAAACATCTCAGATGTTCAAAGTGAAACTTTATCATTTCATTGAAAATATTTGCTCATTTTGAATTTGATGGTAGCAACACATCTCAAAAAAGTTGGAACAGAAGCAACGAAGGGTTCAAAAAGTAACAAGCACTATTAAAACTGGAGAAAACTTTGACAATTAG
Source organism: Pachypanchax playfairii (assembly GCA_006937955.1). NCBI lineage: Eukaryota > Metazoa > Chordata > Actinopteri > Cyprinodontiformes > Aplocheilidae > Pachypanchax > Pachypanchax playfairii. Next base: position 301,852 of record SSNP01000026.1, read on the forward strand.
TTAGCTTAATTGGCAACAGCTCAGTAACATGACTAGATATAAAAGAAGCATTTCAGAAAGGCAGAGTTTCACCAATCTGTGACAAACTACATCTAAAAATATGGAACAATTTGAGAAAAATGTTTCACTATGTACTGTAAAACTATAAAACAGCTGATTTAAAATGGTCTGAGATCAAGTGGAAACTGTTCTAGCTTTTATTTTCTATGAAATATTAAGCATCTCAGTTTCAACATTGGATACACTGTTTACGTTCTATTGGCAATAAAATATGAGATTGCAAATCAAAGCTTGTAGTTTTAGATACACTATCCACAATATCCCAGTAGGGTGAAGTGTCATGTGGATGATATGCTCCACCTCCTGCCATGCCAATGTTTAAAACAAACAAAATAATGATGATGGTAATTAATTTCTGTCTTCTCTTGCCCACCTGTCGATGCTCGACTTTGTGTCAACAATCTTGTTCAGGCTGGAGACCTTGAATCCGAAGGCGTTCCCCCTCTGACCTTTGTTCATGAAGTTTCCGAAAGCCAACACGACCTCAAGGACCTGAGTCAAGCGCTTGCTCCGGACCACCTCCATGGATGCATTTAGGATGGCTGAAAACAGGCAGAGAAGCAGAGACTATTCAGTAAACGTGTTCAAACTTTTATATTACACAACAAACTGGAATTAGAAAATTCCCTTTCCACTCTGTTACTTCACTCAAACCCCACAGAGACTCAGAAACCCAAACCTCAGCTCTATGTTACCCAAAATCCCTTCATTTTTAATATCCCTCACGATGAGTGATCAATATTCTCCACAACAACTCGGCAGCTCAGTGGGGAAACACATCACGTTCTTCCATTCGTTAGTAAAACAGCAAGGCAAAAGGAATATTCCAAACATAACCCTATGCTGTCCCATTTTTTTCCTCCTCGGGACAGACTGTCTGGCGAAGTGCAGGTGGTTCCCCGTCTTCACAGAGGAAACCTCTGTGTGACTGAAAATCATTAACCACCTCCATAACGTTGTTGTTGCAGTTTTTTCTGCTGTGATAAAAGATGAGAACCAATTCTTTGCACTGCCTTCTAAAAAACTTTGATTGAACACGCAGGGTGGTCCACAGAATTTTCATCTCATCTGGAAAAAGTAACAGGAATAATAAAACAGGATGAGATTTTTACTAAGGATAATGATGAGCAGTGTGGTCAGAGGAGTTCTGGATCCAACAACAGCGATTGTGGAGGTTTCTTGGCACTAAACAAAATGTATGTCAGAATATATTAGTTTGACCTCAGATTGGAAGAAAGTGAGTGACAAAAAAAATTCTGCAGCACACACAGAACTGAAATGTCACTCAGCACTTGCTGTGAATAAAACGCAGCCGGCAAAAATAGTGTGTTGTGCTCATCAAAGCCCAGAAAAGCTTTCAGGCCAGCGGTGAAGTGTCTTTCAAGTAATTCTGGTTCTAACAGCCACTGTGACAACTCAGTCATGACACATAGTGTTTGTGTGTGCACATATGGAAGGTTTTCGCCTCCATCTTTGAAGTAGGAATCAGGGTTTACAACATGAGCCAGCTTTCCAAAACAGCCTCCCTGGTAACCTGGATGCAGGCTGGAAAAGAAACACTGCATAAAACCAATTTATGGTTGAATGCCTTGAACACTCACATGCATGTAAATGTGCATTTTGAATTAGTTTGGTACTAAAAATAAGCACTTTAATATTTTATGTCATGCTCCTTTGCAGAATCTTTTTTATTTGGTGCATCTTTTGCATATATTAGGTACATGCCTCTAAAGAATTTTAACTCAAAATCTTAACATTTTATTTTGTGAAACCAATAAAAATCATACAAATGGTTTATTAGTTTCTGGACAACTGATGCAAAAGGGTTTTCAGAGCAACAATATAAAAAAAACCTGACCATTATTAGTTTAGAAAACAGCCAAAGACATGTCACTCTGATTTATGTATTTTTTTTATGAACACCCTCTTTTTCATGTTTGTCCTTACCTTCAACCTTAGGCTTGGTTTCAGCTAAACGCTCTGCAAACTTCTTCTTAAAGAACAGAGCCTGCAGTCTCTGCTGGTAGTGGTCAATTCTGACAAGGAGAACAAAGAGGTAAGAGGAGGAGAAAAGAGTTGAAAGAAAGAGAAAGAGGAGTAAGTTCCTTTTGTCTTTAGGGAAAGGAGCTTCAAAGCTAAAAGTCAATTAAGTGTGCAAAACTCCCTTTCTCACTTTACACTGTTTCACCTTCATCTAATGGGCTGTGGACAAAAAAGAAGAGTTAACTAAAGAAGGGAGAGAGACTTTAGAGGGATATTAAATGGCCAAAAAATCCCAGATGTATTACTCAGACCAAAGGAGATGTGGTTAAGATGAATGACACTGGACAGGAATATATTTCACTTAATAACCCTGTAGAAACAGAATGTGAGATGGAATGGACTGCTGATACTGAATTAAAATGTTTTTGTGCCTGATATGACTGCAGTCCTTCCAGGATGCTCAGGATTTATGTTCTCAGCTAAATAATAAATCACTCTGGAGTCTGATGTTTGTTTTTGAGGATCCTTTTTGAAGATAAACGCAACATTAAAACATATCTGAATGAAGTTTGGATTCTGCATTAAATCTGCATATTTATTCAATATAAAAGCTGTTTTTTTTTATAAAACAAGCAGAACATATCCAAGTCTTCTCAGTTAGAAAGTATCCTCAACAAAAATGCAAGAAGTCTTGGCTCTTGATTGAACCATGAGTCCTTTTCAGCTTGTTTTCATTCCTTGTTACAAACACTAGGAGGAGCTAGAGGAAGATGATGTCTGACACACGCTCTTATGAATTACTGACAGTCTGCAACAAAATATGCTTTAAACATTCAACATGTTTGACTATAAAAAAAAAAGAGAACAACAAAGACTAAATAAAGAACTACAACCACTGTTGGAGCTTCATATGTACCTGCTCATTTCGAAGAGGAAACGGTCAGCTCGGGCCATCCTCTCCAACTCGTGTTTGTGCTCCTCCAATAGATCAATGTCACTTTTCTCTGGGACGAACTTAAGCAGCTGCAAAGGAGCAAAGAAATATTAAATAAAATGCATGGGATTCTGGAATACAATCTTTTCCTATAATCTCCTGCTTCATAAAAAGAAAGTCTGTCCTTGTTGAAGTGCTGAAACGATCCTGTCTGCTGACATATAAAACATACCTGCTCCAACATATCTTTGGCCAACTCCTCTCTCTCATCCATCTCTAGTATCGCCCTTTGAATTTCTTCATTTGTCATTTTTAACCTGAAAAGGAGGAAAAACTTGTTTAATTCACATGAAAGAACAAAACAAAACAGTAAATAGAAACATTAGTTGTCTAACACAGATGTGCTGAATACCAGTCTGGACTAGTGAAAACCCCTCAGGGACCACTGCCAGCTGTTTTCAGTGCATCTGATCAGTGTAACGTGTGCCGAGTTACGATCAATAACAGCATTGTTAGTCTGAGCATCAAAGCTTTATTGACCATCTGCTGACCCCATATGGGTCAGGGTCATTCGCTATTGACACGAAAGAGTTCAGGGAGCGTGCCATTGTTTTGTCTAACACACAAAGGACTCAGGAAGCCTGTTTATTGATCTGTGGAGTGGCGTCAGCACTCAAATTCTCTGAGGGGCGCAGGACCATCGCTGTTAGGAGATCTGACTAGGGGCCATATTGCAGAGTGGATCTTAAATGGTAGCAATTGATTCCAGGTCAGATTTAGAGTTGGTCCCTTGGGAAGAGGGTCAGTTACATAAATCTTTTATATGAGTTAACGCAAATGCTGATAGCACTTGAGTGTTTAATTATAGACTAAACTAAATGCTGAGAAGTACTTTTTAAATATACTCCCTCTTGTAAAGTAAATAAGAACACAAGGATCTTATCTACAAGTAAAAGACCCAACAAAATATATGACGATAATTTAAGAAAACACTGTTAGAAATAAAGACAACACAAATGCAGGATGACCTTCACTTTTTATTTACTGTTCATATAATCATACATTAAGGTATTTTTGTGTTGCAGCAGAGTTGGATCACTTACTTTGAAAGAAGGATAACACAGTTTTGTGCACGTCTTCCATCAATAACAGACAGCTCTTTGACCTTCCTCGTGCTGACATAGATGTCATCCATAGAACCCGTCTCTTTCTGTAAAGAGGAAAAAAACAGAAAACAGATTGTGTTTGCAGCTTAGATTCATGAGCGTTCACATAAAATTCCACCAGAAAGCAATGTAACCTTTCCTCCTCAGTTCTCTGTAACATCTTTAACTCATTAGAAAATGACCCTTTCCAATATTTAACAAGGTGTTAACGCAGACTAAGAATAAAACTCTAAACAGCCAAAGCAAGTTGTTGGAAAAAGATGCACTCCTGCAGATAAAGTTACCCAACCTACCAGAGGCAGTGACTGCCTGTAAATATTAAGCAACATGCATCAATTAAAATTATAAAATAAATCCCAGGCTGGATTTTGGTGAGTCATTGTTGTAAACACAATGCAAGGAGACCAATAAACATCTCAGAGGAAGAATCAAAAACTCAATCCAATCAGAGCATGTGAAATATTTTAGCCAGACTTACACAAATGGGTATTAAAATCCTCAGAAGTAAAGAATACAAGTTTAATAAGACTGTTTGGAACTACAATCTATTTATGGTTCATGCTGGTTTCCTGTTCACCAGAAAATGTTCCTTTTTGAGGTTGCCGGGCATGACACATGTGAAACAGATGTGGACTGTAAAGAAAGTGTTGTTTTTCCATGTCCCTGTTGACCCGGGCTGTTTGGCAGCAGGCTGAGGTTGGCAGTGGGTTAGGGGGACAACTCCAATCCACCAAAAACAGCCAAAACTCTGCCCTCAATCTGCAGCTAACTTTAACAGATTGTGCATCAACGTGCACTGATGTAACTGTAGATGAAACCTTTCAACTATTCTGACCTTTATCAAGACATTGAGTCACTAAGTGGACCTGGATTGTGCTTTAGACATGGTCTTCACTTGTCTCCTACTAAATTGATGAAAATCTAAGAAATGTACAACTTTATTTCTTTGAAAATTTGTCACACAATAAACCTCAGTTAGAAAAATTGGGCCATCTAAGCAAAACAGTGGGTAAACAGAAATATTTCAACAGTGAACTGAAGAGCAAAGAAATGAAACAATAACTTACTATAAACATATAATTTCTTATTAAAGACACCTAATCAGTAAGACATTCATGCCGGATTAAGATTCATACATTGCATTTAAAGACAATCAACAAGAAAATTGCTGCTGCAATGCAGAAGCAGCTGTGGAAGCAACAAAAGGTTGATAATCATGTGACCAAGAAGCTCAAAGATCTTCAACTCACCTGTTTGAAGGATTGGTTAGTTAACAGGTCCTGCCCAGGCAGCCGGAGAGTGCAGAGAGACCAAAAACAAAAAAATAAACAAACAAAAAAAATAAACATTGAAAACACATGCAAAGATAAGCATTTAAGGCTGGAAAAGGGTGCTAGCTAAAGCAAAGTACTACAGCTACTGCAAGCACACTACTAGATAAAGAAGCCGAGAAGTTCAGTCCGAGTTCTCACAGGCTCAAAGAATCTATACATGATGCTGAAAGAAAGACAGTTTCTTTGGTTTCTACTTTCAGAAAGAGGTCATAAGTGCTTTAATAGGTTAATTTTGATTGCATCTACATGTGTCTTGACATGAAAATACAAAACCATGAAATATGACTGTGGTAGCAAATCCTACAAAGCACAAATGTAAACAAGTCTGCTTTAAAAGAAAGACCATTAAAAAGCTTAGAAAAGAAAATATGCCACGTATAAACATGCCAGTATTGTCCGGTTGAGTTTAAATTGAATTTAGCTCCTGCCAAAGGGAAAGGAGTTGTCAAAGCCGGGAAGATGTTGGGTTTTTATGTGGCTATATCCATTGGGATCAGCATTTAAGCATCTGGCTGTGCCAATAAAAACCTGCTCTGTATAAATAAATACCTGCAGTAAATCACTGTCAGCAACAACCTCAAATGACCCATTAGTCTTTAATAAAAGTTTACACAGAGACGTTGTGATTTTAGCCATCAAACTACTTTCACGGGAGGCTGTAAAATGCATTAAACAGAGCTGATGTGCTGCATTTTCATGACTTCGATTCAAACGCTGATTACTGGAAACCAATTACAGCCAATTAACACTCCACTTAAACTCATTCTGTACAAATGTATCCAATATTATTGCACGAGAAGCGTGCAATTAGCTTGCAGCAGAGTGGAAAGTAATTGCTATGAGATGCTGCAATTATCCTGTTAGTTTGACCCTAGTTTGTCATGATGTTCTGGATAGTTTCTTTCATTTCTTTTTGTTGTTTCAATTAAAATTGTTCCGTATCGTGACTCTTTGTAACTTTAATGTTTCTTCAGCATCACCCTGATTCATGAGCCAATGATGACCCACTCTGTAGATACTGGCAAGTGCTACAGTGATGCATTCAGCAGTGAACAGCTGCTCACACTGACCTGGAGATGGACTCCTAGTACTCTAAAGAGTACTTTTAAAACATCCCAAACCCTCTGCACATCACATACACACTTTCTTCAGTACACACAGTTCAAGAATCCAGTTTCCTGTAATCCATGTTCATCAGAAGAATCACACACACAGGTTTAACCCACTAAGTAATCCAAACCTGCTGTCTCTGATACGCTGAAAACATCTTCTCTATGTCCTTCAGGTCGAGGATTTTAAAAGCTCTCAGGTCATCGATTTCATTCCAGATGGTGCCATTGATCATGTTCTAAAACACAGCAAAGAGGTGGAAATGTAAGCACTGATTAAGAACTGCTAATTTTAAGTTCATCAAGTTTAAAGAGCTTTGAATCTGTGAAAGATGTTTGTTACGTTTTCACTGAGAAACAGTTTAAAAAGTCGTCTCTCACCTCTCCAAGTTTGGCCCAGTTGAAGGACTTGAGAGGGTGAGAAGGTTGAGGGATGGACTTTGTGCGCATCGTATTCATAGAGTTGAATGATGAGAGGATTGGAGGAGGTGGAGCTCCAAAAATAGGAGGGGCACCTGGTGGAGGGGGAGGTGCTCCAGGTGGTGGAGGCGGTGGCGGAGGAGGCGGGCAGCTGAACGGCAGAGGAGGGGGTGGTGGAGGAAAACCACATGACATAGGTGGAGGAGGAGGAGCCATGGGAGCACCAGGAGGTGGAGGGGGAGGTGCTAAAGACATATTATTGCTCTGTTGAAAGATAAACAAGATGGAAGCTGAACAAATCACATCATCATGACATTATTTTGAAAATTTTAATCTAACATGAATTTTATTTAAATTTGAAATCTGGGAAACATGAGCTGTTTTCAGATGTCTGGACTATTTCGGCACGTTGTTAGTTAATCCCACAGCTGTTAAGTGGAAGTAACATAATAAAAATCTGAACTTTGTGAAAGTTGACAGTAACTGTAGCAAAGTATAAGCACTGCTCACATTAATTGATTCATTGATGCGTGACGACAGGTCCATCACTTGCTCCCTGGCTGATCGCAGCTCCACACCCTCACGTTGGAGCTTGTCCTTCATCTTATTCAGAGTCTTCATCATCTCTTCCTTCTCCTGCGTCTTTGTCTCACACTCCCGCTCCTTCCTTTCTAGTTTAGCTAGCAGCTCTGCATGTTCTGGGAAAAAACAACAACAAAACATGTGCATATGATGTAGATTCTGCATGTCAGAAGATAACAAGTCTGAGAAGGTCAAAGCTTTTACCTTTCCTGAACTTCTCCGCCTGCTCGCGCCACAATTTCACCTCGTTTTCATTAACCAGCCTGTGAAACAGATGGATGAAAATAAGCTCAGAAAGAAACAGCCTAATAAAAAAAGCTCACACAGAGGGGTCAACTGCACTTCAACAGAGTCAAGCCAGGACAGTCTGAGGGAATTTAATCACCAGGCTGGAACGCCATTGATCAATGATATTAATCCTTGACTTCCTTTTTGTAAAAGGGACTCAAATTGATTACCAGCATTGACTGAGTTGATGCAGTTTGCTGTTTTAAGCTTTGAAGGACAAAATTAGTGCAGAAATAAGTCCTGCTGGGCTGAAGTTGGTTATATTTGATCAGTTATTAACTCTGAGACTTGACTCAGTTTGAGGTTTATAGTTAAACTGATATTCTGAAAAAAATAAGAGGTGGAAATGTTATTAAAGGCTGAATATATGAATATAGAAAGCAGATTTGTGAGACAAATACAATTAAGAACAAGAAATGGGTTGTTTGAGAAGTTATTTGAGATGATGGAGAGGATAATGGAAAGTGAAACCTTGAACATCGCTGGAAGCTTTGGCTGCAGTTGAAGGAATAAAAGTGTCTTAGCAACAATAATCACATGACATAAAAACGTTTATTAAAGAATGTGAAGAAAAAATCTGAACAAAGCTCCAAAGAGAACCTTACTGCATAACAAGTTGCACTAACATGCTTTAAATAAAACACATTTGTAATCAGATTTCTGAATATTCAAATTGTATCATTTGATGACAAAATCAGTGCTACTTTAATTATAACTAGAGTGATTGTTTCTGTATCGACTGGTTAAATAGCTGCAGAAAAATTGGATTTGTAGGAGTGTTAATTTCAGAGCCATCGTCATGGTGACCACAGATGATGAATGACTTTGTCTGCCAGTTGTTTTAACAGTTGTTTTAGGGTTCACCCCCTTCTCCCTCGGAGCCGTCACAGCACGAGACTTACATTTTCACCTGTTAACCGTCAGGGGCCCCCGGCACGCGGCTAACGCAATGAGGAAACCTCGTGCCGTGCACTCTTTTTCCAGACGCAATTTACTCTCAGAAAGTTTATGGAAACACAATAAGACTTTGGATGTAAAGTGAAGGGTTGGCTTTGAGCGCTGTGATGGATCTATGACAGGCAGGAATGAATGTTTGGCCTCAGATGCAGCACCACTTTCTGTGCTACTGGAAAGAATCGCACTGGAGTGATTGCAAAAACAATGGTGGCTGAATTAGTGAACAAAGCAGGAGCTGGTTGGGGCCAAAGTGTACCACGCTACATGTTTTATGGTGCTCTCACCACAAAGACTAAACACATTAATCACTGATTGTGAGGTTGGTTTAAACATAACAAAACTAAGGAGAAGAAAGATGGTGAAAAAAGAGGAGTGAACGCCTGTCAGAAGGAGAAAGTGAGGTGAAATAGTGTATAGACAATGCTCTAAATGTCATCTCTTAACACAACCTACTCACCGCACTAAATCAACTGAACAAAAGCTCATATCAGTTTCTAAATTCAGTAAAACCCCCAACCGCAAAACCCGGGGAACGTCAGTGATCATTTGGAAAACATTTTCTTTGAGCAACAGCTACAATGACACATCCAAAACCTCTAATTCATAATGCTTGGTTCTCCTAAATAAAATGATTTCTCCTCCTTGTTATTTCCTACATGATGAAGAGTGCCTGCTTCGCTGCACATACACATGGATGATTTGGCTGACTCTTAATGCGATTAGAGCACATTCCTTTTGATCTCTGGTTTCCGCTTTCATGCCAACTCACGCTCACTGTAGAGCTTCCTCCGACTGAGCCACCGACCCCCTGCTGTCACCTTCATATCACTTCATCTTCCCTGTGAAGTCACATTCCCAACTCCCATCGCAAACTAGAATTAGGTCAAACCTGTGACAACTGGCTCATTTTACTCCAGAGATTCTTTATCTTGCATCAAAACTTGATCTCAGGATTTGATCTTAGTGGGAATCGAAGCTGATTGGATACTTTATTTAGAAATCAGAGAAAATTAACAGCATTGAAAAATGAGATGAAGCTTTTATGAAGGCACAGATGGAAAACTTGATCCACAGCACGCTTCCAAACTGATGATTGGCCAAACTTAGAGTGCAATAAACTCTGAAATAATAACTAAAATAAAACATTCAAACATAAATAATACTGACCACAATAGATTTGTGTTACCACCTTTTTTTGTAGCTCTAACATTAACTGCTTGCACAGTTTATTATGTGCACTGGTGTGTTACTTCCACTTACATGCGAATAATGTTTTTAACACTGAAGTTGTCCAGAGGTGCGACGTCGGGGTCTTCTCCTTTGTCGTCCTGCAGGACGATCTGCTGGAGAATTCGGTCTAAAAGCTGCCAGTGCTGCAGGCTGCAACTTCCACGTTTATCTGAGAGTAAAATCACAAGCAAATATATGAAACCGAATCCACCATGAAAATATTTGATGAAGATGTAAAGGAAGTTATGATTCACATATGAAATGGAAAACTTGTGGTTGCATGTCAATAAGTTATATTGGTGGGATTTGTATCCGGCTCACATGGTATCTGCAGGCAGTGCTGAAGAATGGAGAGGAGATGTGGGTAGGAATCTGTGTGGCTCAGTTTCTTCTTGATCAACTCAAACATGGCACCAGCACTCTTTGTATCTACATGGGACTGAGGAAGAAAAGAACAATGAACATTTTCTGACAGGCGAAACAGTGAAATCAGAGCAGAGGGGCTACTCACCATATCAAATCTTTTGGCCTGCTCAGAATCATCCTCATTCCGCACCATCTCAAAGAAGTCCAAATGCCTGGTGGACGAGGGAGAAAAATCTGAGTCTCACATATTTATAACACCATCACTGCATGGATTAAATCCATCTTCTGTCATATTTAGCAAACAAGTACACCCAGTTTAAAATGAAAGAAGTTCTTTCCTAACAGTAGAAACATTTAAACCTAAAGTTTTTATTGTTAAAAAAAATCTAGTTTTCTAAAATTCTTACAATTATTTACTAAAAACATTTGAAGAAACTGGGAACATGAAACCAGAACCTTCAGTTTTTGAGCAAAGCATAAACGTTATGTTTTAGATCTTCTCAGGTTACGAGGAAGAATTCTTACTCACCTGTCAAGGGTGGCGTTTTCATGCTCTCTGAGCTTATCGATGACTGGTTGAATCCCCAACATCAGGAACTCGTACCTAAGGTGGAGGCGAAACTCCAGGTTGTCCTGATAGTAAAGGAGCAAACAATAACAAAAGAAATACATCAGAATTCTATGAGTTTATTAAAAGAAAGCATAACAAGTGAATATTTGTTGCAGACCTCTCCGGCTCCTGCATTGAGGACGGCGTTGATGAAGGACATGATGGCAGTCTTTAAGTTGACCTCGTCTCTGTAGCGACCCGTACTTTTGTCCAGCTCATTCAGGAGAGTCTAGATATCAAAGGCAGGTTGGAAAATTAGCCAACAAGACTTTGTGATCTACAATTTATTTCAAAGCAAACGCACTAAGAAGTGATGTGAAAATACTCAACAAACATGGTGACAAATACAAGGTCACACTGGGTTACTATTCTCAAACCTTTTACTGCTTCCTAAACTGACCCTTAACATTCCTTAGACCTTAATCATAACTCAAATCAACATTAAAAGGCTTTATTTGTTCTCAGTTATTCAGCCCTGGGGTGTTAGCTTAGTCTGAGGTGGCGTGATTTACTGCGTACCCCCCAGGGGACGTGTAAGATGTGGTTTGTTGACTCAGTCCTGCTACTTACTAAAAGCACTCAGCATACTGTGACCTCCATAAGTCTAAATGTCCTCACCCGCCCCCCCCTCAGAAAATGGATGGTATGCTGACCTAACCTGAGGCCAACTGCGTGAGGTACTTCAAGACAAGTAATCAACATTTTAAATGACCACAGTCTGATTTATTTCAGCACTATGTTGAAATATTATGTCTGCCTCATGCCTCCTGCTAAGGCTCCTTAAATATGTGTGCATTAAAATACTGTGCAAAAGTCCTGAACCACCCTTAGTTTCTTCAAATTTTGCTTCCAAAGATCTGGACTACTTTCCAATTTTAAATTTAGGTTTATTGATACCTATCCAGATTGATACCTAACCATTCTAAAGGTGTTTAAAAGTTTTTTTTTGGTCAATTTTGCTACAGTTTTCAGTCCAACCAATTGTATCCAGTAACAAGAACATTTAACTTGTATCTGTGAATCCTTCAAGCATAAAAAGACACCTGAGCTTGAGGGAAGAACTGCAGTAATCCTGTAATTTCTTTAAAAACATTAAATAGAGACATTTTGCACATTATGTCAAGATTTACCAAATGATCAAGAACTGGATTGAAAATGACACAAGAAGCAGTCAAAGCCCAATAGAAAAATTTGAAAGCCCTTCTGAAATCCTTTTAAACTACTGCTCAAGAGTACTTTAAGCATTTTCACAAGAAAATCTGGCTCATCTGAAGTCAAATAAAAAGATGGCAGTACAGATTTACAAGCTATTATAAAAGACCTACAATTACAAGAATGTGTTAGTTGTTATTACAAAGATTAATTCAAGCGTTCTCACCTGAAAGCGAGTTCTCTCTGCAGCGTATTTTTGGTAATGCGCCATGGCCTGCAGCACCTTCTTATGTCCATCAGGTACCAAACAAACAGCCCCGAGAATTTCCAGCACTGCCACTTTGGTTTTGACATTCTCCGTCCGCAGGCTCTGAGAGATGGTGTTGATGCTCTGAGGGTGGGCAAGGACGTGCGCGCGGCCCTGCGAGTTGTTCATCAGGGACTTGATGCAGCCGATGACAGAGGTGTGGATGCGGCTCTCTGACGTATCGTAGTCCATGCTGCGCAGGAAGTTGAGCAGGCAGGTGAGTCCATCGAGTTCAATGAAGCGTGTCACAAACCTGAAAGCAGAGAAGATGATTTAAATTACAATTTCAAGAAAAATAGTAAGAAAGTAGTGTAAAATTATAACATCTTTATATTAACAATGTTCTGGTTGAAACAGTTTTTTTTGTGCTTGCATAACGTTTTGATTCACAATAAACTCTCTCTTCCAACACACCCACATCTTTCATTTACTTCACTTGAACTATCACCTCTTTTCCAAAATCATCAAACAAAGAACCTCAAAATAAAAAAATAAACTCTTTACTCTCAAACTTTAACACCTGGAGGTCGACCAGTCTCCAGTTCAGAGCCCTCGTTAGCGGAACTAATTAGGAAGAACCAAGTCATTGACCTTTATGTGAAAGAAGTGGACGTGTAAACAGTTAAGTCGTTACACCCAGTGAGCACGGCGCAGGCGGTTTTGTAAATGAGTTTCCCACACAATAAGATTCCTGGTCGGCCTCATAAATTATTTCAAACAAATGAGGATTTGTGAGATGAAGAGAAAGAAAAAAATGAATGAGTGAAAGTGAAAAGGAAAAGAGAGGAGCTCAAAGCTCAGATTTCTGGGGACTTGTTGTGGTTAATTCATTGTTTTGACACTTTGAGACAGTCCAACCACCCTCCTCTTCCTCAGCTTGCTTGGCTCAAACATGCATTATGCTAAAACTCAACCCTCCAGCAGACAATGTGCCGCTTGTTTGAGCTCAGATGCTTCAGTCTCCAAGCTGCACCAAGGTGGCAAAAAAAGAAATTTCATGTATTAAATATGACTTCATTTAGAGTTTGCACAGACACTGGAGCGGGAGTCAGGCAATCCAACTGGAATAGCTAACATTTTGTATTGGTGACAAGTGTTTGGCCAGCGCAGACAGCAGGAGTAGCCTTACGTCTGCATATGTGCTGAAGGCCAACTGAAAAATAGGTTTCATAGTGGAGGAGAAATTAGGCTGAACATGCTTGTGATTAATGTATGGAAAGCAGAGGGTGAGAGATGTTGTTCTTGGAGTCTGAATTCAAAAGCATGGATGTAATTCAAGGCTTTGCACGCTGCCTGCTTTGCATCACTCTGCTGTATCATCAGCAACTTGCCAGAAAACACATTCACGAGTTACGTTCCATATCCCGATGTATCTGTGTGTGCTTATATAAGGGAAGTGGATGAACAGATGCAAAATACTTGCACATGCATGGCTGTTCAAAGGACAGTCACCTGCTCTAATCCTCTGCTAACAACCCTCTCCTCCTCTTCCTCCACACTTCATGTTCTCTTCAGTGAGCACTTAAATCAGTGAACCTCCTCTCGTCTCCTACCCAAAGACATTCTCACTCAGCCGACTGGCATACAAATCCAATCCTTTGCTGCATACTTAAAACACACTTGGGTTCACTTACGGCTGTAAACAGTATAAACCGAGTCTCATTTACACCACATAACTTCAGGTAAGATAACCACACAGACACAAATATATCTTCAAATAAAAAGATAAACTTGGATTTATATGCAAACAACTGAGGAATGACTGGTCCAGGGTGAGAGGCAGATAAGAATGTAAAGAAACCCATTGGATCTTTCATTTTATCACATCATTTAATGATTATTATTGTGAGTTAGCCATTTTTGAGGGTCGTGTTATTACCAGTTGATCTAAAAAGTGGAAAATCCCACAACCAGAGGCAGACAATATTCTTAATGAGCAGACCGGAGAAGAAAACTGATCCAGATGCTCAAACTTAAATTCAGAACTTGAGTCTAGCTAAATGGATTCTTTGAGGTTCTAGCCTTAGAGGCAAAACTGTTTTTGTTTTTGAACTGAGGATGACCTGTGTGGCAGACAGTCTGCCTCGTAACCACATAAACTCATCCGAGTCCTCCACACGCACAAACTCAAGTGATCATTCGCCCTCAAGAGCTTTGCTTCTGCCCTTCATGCAGGCAGCACACATTTACAGTCTCCTCAAACACCCACTCACTAACATCCAGAGACACACACGCATTCACACACAGGACACGTTCAACAATAAAAAGGGAACAGAATGTGAATGAGAGTCCAGGGAGAGCTGGAGGAGCTGCCACCTACAGTTAACTAACCAGAATAAGAAGTAAAATAACATCATCAACATTTTTATATAAAAAAAATAAAAATGGTATAATGGCATATATCTCTGGTAACATAAAGGCTGAACAAAGGACAAGCACGTAAAACTGACACATGCAAAGAAAACAATAAAACTCTTGGCCAAAGTGCACATCTGTCGTAAATATGTGTAAAGAACATAATGGCAGGGCCAGATTGGTTCCCATGGACTATATTTATTGGCAAATCCACAGAGAGCAGTTCACAAATGTGCCGATCAGCTCAGGTGATCTGTGACATTACAGTGACCCCTGCAACTAATCTGTGAAGCCAGCAGCACATAAAACGGCACTTCTGTAACATTAATAGGGTAAAAACTGCTTTTTTCCCCTGAAATTGGATCATATTTTACAAATTTTCTGTCAAACTGTTTTAAAAATGGCTTGAACTCAACAGTTAAGACCATAAACATGTTAGAAAATTGTTTTCTGAGAAAATAAATTAGGAGGAAATTCAATACAATCTGACTTTATTTTGCAACAGAGGAATCACTCCCTATTGAGTGTCATCAGCAGCAGCGGCTGTATTCCACATGGCTTTAATAAACAGCTGCAGCTACAAACTGGAAAGAGCACTTTGAAGAGGAAGACAGATTTAGCAACCTCATCCTTAAGAAAAGGAGGGAAGAAGTCTTCAGAGATACTTTTCAGCTGTTATGATTGTTCTTCCATGTTGTTAGCCATGTTTAATCACCAGAATCAAAAGCATGTGATCAGTCGAGCGAGTAAAATAATCATTGCATAAGATCACAAGATCACAAAAGCTGAATTGATGTTTAGCAAATTATTTTGCAAAATAACAAAAACTACCTTAAGCTAACGTAAAATGGTTTTTGGTTGATTTCGCAACTCTCTTGTATTTTTGTATAAACTGTGTCACAACTCAACTGCTCCCTGGTGTAAATAATCATCTGCTGCCCAAGTGATGAAGTGTAAATGTAGAGTCCTCTTGAAAAGCCATGAAATATTTGTGGTTTAAGTCATCTGAATGTAGAAAAACACACTCTTTAGTTTGTCCTGGTCAGAGCTGCAGTTAGATTGAGTTGCACATCATAAATCATTTTGATTCTCTAAAATATTCTGCTGACCTCTTTTTAAACAGGGTGAGACACAGACTACATCATATAAACTGCTGCATTTATTTTTTATCGATTCTGTGTGTCTTTTGAGAAAAATACTAAGGTGAATGACATCACGTTGGATTTCTTGATGTAATATTTAAAAGAAGCAGGTCGATTTATCTCCTCTCAATTCCAACTTTTTGTTCGACTCTGATTTGAGAATCTGTGTGTTTAATTTAAGAAACAATGTCTTAGATTTGGTAACACCTAGTGGTAAAGCTGCAGAATGCAACTAACTGATCTTCTGCTCTCCCTTGAATACAATTATAATATATGAAAACAGAAATTTCACTCTCTGTTAAGCAGAACCTATAAGAGATCTGGCTGCAAAATGTTATGAATAATAATATCTGCTTGTGTTGGTAGCAGATCATCAAAAGGGTTATTGACACAGGAACGGGGAGAAAGTGACTGCAATCGGCTTGAGTCAATATTCTTGCTGGAAGAGATTCACAAAAACACTCTCCAGACAGCTGTCTTGGGAAGTATTGAGATGCTCTACTGACTGAGTCTTGGACTAGAGTACATCTTAGGCCAGCATAGCCTCAATGACCTGAAATAAAAGCTTAGTTTTCTAATCCCCAGCAGTTCTTTCACAAATAAATGGCACATTTCAGGTGTGTCAAGCCTTAAATGCAGACACTGATTTTTGGAAATATCACTGCAGGAGTGCAGTTTAATTTAAAGGTCAACAAATAAATAAGAAACCTAAAATTATACCTACATACCAAAAACCCATGTGTATAGTCAAATATATTGATACTAAATTGATGGACTAAAACAAATAATGCCTTTGATACATTGGGACATTATTAACCAGAGCAACAACGTTGTGCAAGAAGGCAAATTACATTTTTCCATTGAAGAGAGAAAAATACAGAAAATGCACTAAATTTAATTTAAGTGTGAATTAATGCAGAAACATAGCATTAAAAACTGTCAGTCTGTGTTTATATCTTTTTCTATTTACAGTAACATCCAAAAAGGCCATGACTACAACATGTCACCCTGGCTTTTCAGTGAGTGACCGTGAAACAGTGAATGGCTCACTGACAAAGGGTTCTCTTTGTGCACTCTGCCTGGCACCCCACATACCCACCATGTGTTTAGCTCCTGTGGCCCTGCAAAACAAGCTGAGGGCAACAAGGGCCCCTCCTCACAACCAGGCCCAGCTGCCTCTGTAAAAACGCCAGAAAGGAAAGGAGGAGGGAGGTCGTTTTAGGCCGGCATGAATCAACTCGAATACAGACACCGGCGTATCTCACAAGACTTGGTCATAAAAACCAGCATGAGAACCCAACAAGAGGCCAAAAAAAATGACCCATAAAGTCAGAAAGATTCTCAGATTTCTGCCAGACATCTAAGCTCAAAGCCATCTTTCTGCCTTGGACACCCATTTGTCTCAAATTTGACAAAGGCAGGACATTAACATACTGCCCTGGTTTTCCCTGGAGGTCCATATTCTGAGGGCCACACCTGCTACCCACATCAAGTTTACAGTAGTGAAAAACATCTGTGTTTTAATGAGCCATAACTCATCCTGTGACGAACAACACAGGTGCAGGTGCATCACTGAAGAGAGATGATTGAGTCATTACGGCCTGATAAGGTCAATTATCACAGACTAACTTTGAATTTATAGAAGTTCATGAAATATGTGACTAAATACAGAAGGGTTTACGCTTGCTGTCCAACTTTCAAATAACAAAAAACTTTTTTCCAAAGGATCTTAAAAATTCATTGCTTAATTTTGGTTTTTAGATTTGGAAATAAAAGTAACTAGATTGTTTTATTTTATTATGCTTAACTTATTTTTGATGGTACTCAAACATAAAAAAAAAATCATCCAAATGTAATCAACCTAGATAGTAACTTTTTCAAATTAGCAGAACAAAAAAATTAAATGGTCAAAGAGACCAATTGTTAAGACGACAAACAGAGTAAATAATTCAATCTTTGAGATGAAAGACACTGGCTGATTATTTCACAGCATCTGTTGCTGATTATTTCATTAGGCTGGTAAACAAACAATGAATGCAGGCACATCTGCAGAGCAGATAGCCTCGTCAGTGTGGCTGCTTTTGATTATCTGCACAAAGCTTCCAGAGCTAACTGCACTGCAGTCATCCTAACAAACAGAAAACACACAGAGAGACAAAGAGTTAAACAAATATAAGATATTTGATATCATCTTATTTTATCAGATACTAAAATCAGAAACTAAATATTGGCACCGGACATTAAAAATGTTTGGACTGACAACAAAAGCAGCCAGTGAACAAACATGGCTGTGCAGATGCACACTTGGCCCACAAACACACAACCCAGATGTGACCCAGACTTCAAAGCATGTGAGTTTTTGTCACTCTGCACATTCGATCTGTCACCTCACATCTACTCTAGAGCAAATGCAACAGCCACGCTCGGGTTCAGACCACTGCATCTTCTGAGCGGCTGCTGGATGAATATAAAGTAGCTGCTGATGGACAGAGGACGGCAGTTTGTTTTACTGGGATGTCCAGTGTGTCTGAATGTTTCTGTTTATGATGAGTGAAGCTTAGCAGCTGCTAATGACCATGTCAGGACAGCATAATGTTAAACTCCACATCTAAAAATAGCTTTAATTGGATGGATTTCAGATGGAAGTAATTAAATAGGATCATTCATAATAAGGGATGCAATTATTGTAAGTCAATCTTTCCAGTAGTTTGTTACATTATTGACTGTAATTAGTTTCTGGGGTATTACCTCAACAAGTCACTTAGTAGGAATGCATGACTTGAATGAGAGTCATGCTGCCAGGGGCTTTGTTTCAACTGCAGCAAAGGAAAATACAAGCTGGTAAAAGGAGAGGATTTGCTCACCTCATTGGTTGAGTTCGAAGTGCCGTCTTCAGATCTTCTACAACCTTGTTCCTCATTTCCATTTCCTCCTCATCAAAGGCAAACAATGTCTGCATCTGCAAATATTCAGATGGCAGTTCAGCATAAACTGTGACTTTAAAGGTCAATTTTAATCAAGAGCATTTTGTTGTGTCAACTAATGCAACACGAAAACTACATATCTTGCTTTATTTCACAAGTGCCAGTTCATGTTTTATGTAGACCTAGTAACACATTATCAGATGTTTAATATTAGGATAAAATTCACCAGACACTGGTAATCAATGGGAGTGTGGATTTTTCCTCTTTTGGTGTCATGCCTATGAGGAGAACCGTTTGAAGCTCAACAACATGCCAAAAGAAGTCATCCAGACAATTAGCTTTAATCAAGCTTAAAATAAATACGACAAATAATGAAAAAACACTCTGTTAGTGTTAATGCATCTCTGCATCACTTAAAAGCTTCTGTCATTAACTTCAAAGAGCTGCTGTGCTCCCATTAGTTATGGCTTCTGTTCAGCCTCTGCAGGAGTTTTCCATCGCAGCTCATTGCCAAATGCTCAAACTGTTTGTTTCAGTAGAGGAATGAGCTCGTCACACCACTGACAGTTCAACTGCCTAAAAAACAAAAACAATATTTGTTTAAAATGTTTCTTGTTTTCCAGTTATTAAATAAGGCATCCAGGTTGACATTTGATACTAATACTATGAGGACAGACAGCTATTTGCGATCTTAAAAAGCTAATTGAAGTCTATGTTTGACTATCTAACAACAGCTCCGCTGGACAGAGTGTTTAATGTAGAAACAGTACAGTCAAAACATCCATCGTTTCAACTTAATCTCAAGTCCAGACAGTTTAAAAACCCTGAAGAGGCAGTTCTCTGAGCCAGTTCTCTGTGTCAGTGAGTCTGGCCAAAAGGCTCCTTCCTACATCTGCTATTTGTAAGCTCATTCATACCTGTGGCCAACATGCACACAAGGATACCATTATAGCTTGTTGGTAAACCAGCAGACGGTATTTGCCCAAATCATTATTATGAGAAGTGCCTCCCAGAGCCAGTTTGGCTTCAAGCTGGTCATCAGAGCTTTTACTAACTGAAAGATGAGTGTTAATTATATAAACCTCTTCTGGACAACATACAGTGGGGCAAAAAAGTATTTAGTCAGCCACCAATTGTGTAAGTTCTCCCACTTAAAAAGATCAGAGAGGCCTGTAATTTTCATCATAGGTATACCTCAACTATGAGAGACAAAATGAGGAAAAAAAATCCAGAAAATCACATTGTCTGATTTTTAAAGAATTTATTTGCAAATTATGGTGGAAAATAAGTATTTGGTCAATAACAAAAGTTAATCTCAATACTTTGTTATATAGCCTTTGTTGGCAATGA
Source organism: Pachypanchax playfairii (assembly GCA_006937955.1). Taxonomy (NCBI): domain Eukaryota; kingdom Metazoa; phylum Chordata; class Actinopteri; order Cyprinodontiformes; family Aplocheilidae; genus Pachypanchax; species Pachypanchax playfairii. Next base: position 322,121 of record SSNP01000026.1, read on the forward strand.
CAGAGGTCAAACGTTTTCTGTAAGTCTTCACAAGGTTTTCACACACTGTTGCTGGTATTTTGGCCCATTCCTCCATGCAGATCTCCTCTAGAGCAGTGATGTTTTGGGGCTGACGCTGGGCAACACGGACTTTCAACTCCCTCCAGAGATTTTCTATGGGGTTGAGATCTGGAGACTGGCTAGGCCACTCCAGGACCTTGAAATGCTTCTTACGAAGCCACTCCTTCGTTGCCCGGGCGGTGTGTTTGGGATCATTGTCATGCTGAAAGACCCAGCCACGTCTCATTTTCAATGCCCTTGCTGATGGAAGGAGGTTTTCACTCAAAATCTTACGATACATGGCCCCATTCATTCTTTCCTTTACACGGATCAGTCGTCCTGGTCCCCTTGCAGAAAAACAGCCCCAAAGCATGATGTTTCCACCCCCATGCTTTACAGTAGGTATGGTGTTCTTTGGATCCAACTCAGCATTCTTTCCCCTCCAAACACGACAAGTTGAGTTTCTACCAAAAAGTTCTATTTTGGTTTCATCTGACCATATGATGTTCTCCCAATCCTCTTCTGGATCATCCAAATGCTCTCTAGCAAACCGCAGACGGGCCTGGACGTGTCCTGGCTTCAGCAGGGGGACACGTCTGGCACTGCAGGATTTGAGTCCCTGGCGGCGTAGTGTGTTACTGATGGTAGCCTTTGTTACTTTGGTCCCAGCTCTCTGCAGGTCATTCACTAGGTCCCTCCGTGTGGTTCTGGGATTTTTGCTCACCGTTCTTGTGATCATTTTGACCCCACGGGGTGAGATCTTGCGTGGAGCCCCAGATCGAGGGAGATTATCAGTGGTCTTGTATGTCTTCCATTTTCTAATAATTGCTCCCACAGTTGATTTCTTCACACCAAGCTGCTTACCTATTGCAGATTCAGTCTTCCCAGCCTGGTGAAGGTCTACAATTTTGTTTCTGGTGTCCTTTGACAGCTCTTTGGTCTTGGCCATAGTGGAGTTTGGAGCGTGACTGTTTGAGGTTGTGGACAGGTGTCTTTTATACTGATAACGAGTTCACACAGGTGCCATTAATACAGGTAACGAGTGGAGGACCGAGGAGCCTCTTAAAGAAGTTACAGGTCTGTGAAAGCCAGAAATCTTACTTGTTTGTAGGTGACCAAATACTTATTTTCCACCATAATTTGCAAATAAATTCTTTAAAAATCAGACAATGTGATTTTCTGGATTTTTTTTCCTCATTTTGTCTCTCATAGTTGAGGTATACCTATGATGAAAATTACAGGCCTCTCTGATCTTTTTAAGTGGGAGAACTTACACAATTGGTGGCTGACTAAATACTTTTTTGCCCCACTGTACATCACTGATTCACAGATTAAAAAGCAAAATTATAACATAAAACATCCAAATTTTGGCTAAAATAAAAATATAAATCAGGTAGAAGTTAAAGCGTCACAAGCACATTTGAATTATTGCTGCATGACCAACAAACAACCTCAGATCTCTGACACGACTTTAAGAATGAACATCAAGATACTGGTTGTAAGAAAATCTTTCAGACCAGCAAAGCCAAAGTGAGATCATCCAATAACTCAGCTACTGTAGAAGGTCTGTCCCCTGTGAGCCTGACCGCAGGCCAAGACATGAAGTAATGGATTTCTTGTGAGGATGTTGTCTGGAACACCAGTGGAGGACTGATCATAGGAATGAAAAACAGCTTGGGGAGGGGAGGAAGCTGGTCTGATGGTGAATAATGGACCCTAATGGGGGGGATCAACTTTGGAAATTCTTGTATAGATTGGACAAAAAGGAAATCAAATCATAAAATGATCTTTTGTATAAATTTGGTTCAGTTCACCTGGATTTTTGTGTGATTATTTACATTGATACCATTGTGACCAGTTGGGTTGAAACCATAAGTTGGGGTCTTTTCTGGGATCATCTAATCTTTTTAGGCAAGAATTGCACCTAAACTCTTTCCCTAGCTTGTGTTCATATATATATGTTTATATATAATTATAAAATCTATTTTTGTTCATCACATTTGTGTGACTATCCTGGAGGATGCTCAAAAGTTTCCCAGTTCCAGAAAATGAATGTTTCCAGCCAAAATAGTGGAACAAGTGAAACAAGTAGCAAAAAGTGGATCTACAGGTTCCAAAATTCCCCGTGTTCAAATTACATGTACCATAAATCAGACTATGCACAAATAATTTAGCTTAGTGTGTTTTGAGGGAGATAAAGTAAAACTGAAAGGTAAATGTAACTCTGACAGTATGTCTGACACCTAATAGCAGAAAGGCTGATGCAGCCCTGCTGGATTTCACATTCTTGGCAGCTCACAAATCAGAACTTTCTATGTGCTCCATTTACAGTACAACACCATCTGTGTAAGTGTGTGTGCTGCTTCAACTCAAGAGTAAAAAGCAGTTTGTTGAGACGCTACGCTCAGGTAATGGTGATGTGTTGTCCAGGAGCAGGTCAAGCTCTCTGAGTAAAGCCAGTAAACAAAAACATCTGTAAAATAACAACCTTCAATACACGAAGGTTTCTCAGGAAAAATAACAGCATGGCAATAAACAGCTATTAATGCTGTTACTTTTTGAGTTTTAGGTTTATGGTGGTCTACATAAATCACAACTGAACAGTTTATCCAATTCATGTCCTGGAAAGATTTATAAATGCCTTCAAAGCAGACAGTTTAATTCAATAAAGAAAAGTAAACACAACAAAAACCCCAATACAGTGTATAGCAGAGAAATCTGGGACTGTAAAACTTCTCTGCTTGTCTCAATATTTCATGCCTACATGCCACCTTTCAAGGGCCCCTCTTTAAAGTTCTCATGTAATGATTTCTAAACAATTTGGAGCCAAGAAGTCGTCCAAATAAGAAGCCAGAGGTCAAAGGTACAAACTGGTCAGTGATTGAGTGAATTAAATACCACAAACTTCACAGAACAAAACATGTAAAATTAAGGTTTGAGATGGTATCATGCTGTTTTCACTGGCAGTCATACTGACTAGAAATAATGAATGTTGTCCAGGCTCCGAGTCTCTGACAGTTATTCCCACTTGCTGAACTGCTGAGCGTCTAAATGGCCTGTTTGTCATCACAGTGTGTGTAAATGCAGAGGTCAAAGTGAAGGAATGTAGTCATGTGAATATAGCTAGCAGTCAGCAGGGACACGATAAAAGGTTTGTCTGGAGAGACAGCAAACACTGAGAAAGAATGACTGAGAGAGCACTGATCTCTCTGGGGGCAAATACTTGAAATATATAGAGTTTGTTTTTAAAGTTTACATGCAAATTTAAGTGGATAGAAATGAGTTTAACTTACAGCTGCCATGGAGTTGATGCGGTCTATGTAGTAGTCGGGCCAACTGGTGGCCAACTTGTTGGGGTCCTCTTGCTCCTTCATAGGAAGAGAAAGAAAATTAGTCAAACTTACAGTATTGTTGTTTTTACAGTGCAGCGGTGGTGATTTATGAGAACGTAAACAGTTCATGTTGAAACACGTTCATTTTTAAAGTTCTGGCCACAATCAGAAGTTTGTGTCACCATGTTGCAAAATTAAGCCAAAGTTTGTGCTCCTTTATGTTTTGGATGTCAGCAAGTTCAGTCTTAAAAATGTATCCTGACAGTAGAGTTGAGATTTTCCAGAAGCTCTATAAGAATGCTCCGGGTTAAGAACTGGACATTTATTTTCACTTCATTTAATGGGCCAGATTTGGACTGATTTTAACGGATTAAAACCAAATAAAAATCTTCAAACAAATAACACAATCCCTAATCAATAATAATAATAATAATAATAATATCTAAGCCAGTTATTTTGTTCTGGGGAGAAGTGATGTGATGAGTGAACATGGCACAGGGACAAACATACTGTACACTAAACATGTTCTTCATTCCCATCTGGTTCTGCTTGAAACAGAGCGTTCATAATTATCTCCCCTAAAAATCTCTAAAGTTAGTGTGCCAAATGAGTTCTCATTAGAGATACTAAAGAATAAAAGTTCACTGTATTTTAAATCTCTCTCCATGTCAGTGGTTGTATTTCTGATGCTAAAGTTCAAAATACATAAACAAATCTTGTTTGTGTGGTTGTCGTGCAAAGGCAGAACAATAACGGATCGCAGACTTCACTTTTCTCATATTTTTATTAAGTGCTAATGTTTTTATAAAGACGTTAGAAAAGCTCAGATTCCCTGAAAATAAACCTATTAAACTTTATATATTTGATGATTTTATTCTGAATAAACCACAATAAAGAAGGAAAACATTCAATAAAGCTCATTGCAGCATCTATAAAATTTAACTGTAATGTGCCGTTTAACTATTGTTTCTCCCAAAATACTTTAACATGTGTTGTAGCATCACCTCATCAATCCCACAGATTCTTACTTTACTCTTCCTACTAATAAACTCCACAAAAAATCAACATAAAACCTTCCATCATTCATTTTCTTCACCTACTTGTTGCATGTAAAATGTACAAATTATCTATAATTAAGAAATTTAAAAGTGAATGTAAAGAAACTGCAGTTTCAGCAATGTTCCTGACTTTTGAACAATATTCACCAACAGCTACAACTTTCCTGGACTGAGCTCAAGTTTGGTCAATGTAAATTTCAGTCTCAGTAATGACCATTGTTTCAGAACTCCAGAACTCAGCGCCAACATTAAAGTTAGACTTTAGAGCTAAAGAACAATCAAACCCAGTGTGCTGCTCAGCCCGTGTTTTCAAGCCGGCCGTCTTTTCCAATGTACCACTGACACGCTCAGGACGAGATGCCAGACAGATCCTGACGCTGAGATTAACAACTTAACTGCCTTTCTACAACCTCTTGGCCAAATTACAGCCACCCAAACATTTATTCTGGCAGTTTTACAAGCGGTGATTTTCAACATGTTTCGGGACAGATTAAAAATGATGACAAAAAGGTTTGTTTTAGGGGTCCTGGTCATATCAGTCTACACACTTCCTGAATTTAGATCCTTATAATGGGATTTTTAAATGGTGAAGTGATGCTGAGACTGTTTTTGTGTGTTGCTGGCTCAACCTGACGATTCTGGGAGTTAATCACAGTTGATGACAGGTATTAAAGTTATGTGATAAGAAGCCAGACTTCATTGAAAAGTACAAAAGCAGCCCTTGAAATGAATGGAAATATTGTGTTAGTTTTTTATGAGTATGAAACGGCTCAGTACCCTATAAATGTGGTTTTGTGCTGATGGTTCTCAGCATGGTGAGCAGATTCCAGATGCAGCAGTTTAAGGTCAAACCTGTCATTCTGTTGCAGCACTTGCACCACACATTCCTCGTGTTCGGTGACATTAAATGTGATTAACAGTCTCCATTTCAGCAAAGAAAGACAGGAATCCCCAACAGCATATCAGGTATATAACTGTAAGGTGTTTTACTTATTACAACCATCTGCTGAGAAATATATTGAGCCTCTGAAGACCCAAATACCTGACTAACGCCAGCACTCAGGCATATTTCTAAGTCTGTTTGGCAAGCTATTGTGTTTGCAAAGGCACCTGTTGAAAGACAGGATGAAATTACATACTTCAGCTTCCCTACTGTCATGTAACAAGCTGTCTTAAAGATTTGAACCCCCTCAGAGGTTTCACTGACAATCATAATTGAGTTCACACATAGCAAGAAACCTGTGCACATATAGCTTTCAAGTCGAGGCTTCAGGAACACCAGGAGGTGGAATTCCAACTACTCAGCAGGCCGTTTTTGCACTAAAAGCACCCTGAAGTGTTGTAGGAACATCACCCAGTTTGATTGACTGTAGGAAGCTCCCTCGCCTTTAAATCACGACCAAGAGCATGAAAGGAGATAAAGAAAAGATACAAATAGTTGTGCTGAATTCATGTACTTAACAACATCTCTGCAACACAAATTCACACTAACATGCTCAACATAATGAGCTTTTACTTTTTCCAGTCTTCTGTCTTTTAGTCTGGCAGCCAGTTTGGTACAGTTTCAAAAGTTTTATGTCTTAGACAGGTCCAGAACCTATACATTAACTCTGAAAGACAAGCTAACATGTTCTCATGAGGTCTCCAGTTTCTCCAGGGATTGGACTCCTTTTCTGTTCCAATATTCTCAAAAAAGCCTAAAGGGGATCTGGCTTTAGCAGTGGAACCCACAGCATGAATCCAAATCACGACAGTGCCAGACAATGGACTGAATAAAATGTCTTTTATTGGACGAGACTATAGTAAACACAGACAACAAATAGGATAGTTTAATACCAGAACTACTTTATTTTGGAGGTATGCTGAATTCTGTGTTGCACAATTCGTAAGTAAATTTAGTAAATGTTGATTTTTAGGGTGAAAGGATTGTCACACTCTGAACATTCATAAAATATCAGGTTCATTATTTGATCTTTTGTCTTTACATTATTTAATGTTCAGTAGTTTCCTGCACTTTTTGAAAGCAGAGCTGTAGTTTTGTCCAGAACGTACGATGTGTTTGTGTGTCAGTGCAGTGAGATTGTTAAAAGTCAGGAGACCATGTTTAGCTTCTAGCACAGGACAAATACTTAGGGATATTAGATGTTGCATTGTTTTCTCGACCTGGAGGCAACTTCATTCAAGCCGTGCACAAACAAGTATACACACATCCCCCAGGCATGAATGTAATAGGCTTATATAAGAACTACCCATGCAAACTCTTTATCAACCCTAAACATTTAATTTCCAGGTTTACACGTTTAAACTCGAGACTGTCGATGAGATAAGAGGTGCATTTATTAGATAAGTTTGTGAGCAAACATATGGACAATAGTTCCTGTGTATCATGACAGACTCTCCTGGAATGGTCATGTTCAGTAGATCTTAAACATAAATGCATAATTAGTAATTTTGTACCAAAATGTAACACCATGATTTAGAGTTATAGGGAAAATCAATCTTGTGCAGTTTAATTGAGAGTTTTCAAGAGATCTTTGAGTTATTTTGGGCTTTTTTAAGATGAAATCTTTTGGAGGACTGCAATAACAGCTGACTTTACATAGTAAATACGAGTTTAGATGTTTGTCAGCTAGTTTTTAAATATTTCAGCTATCAAATAAATAATGTTCATTGGATTCTGGTAAGCATCAACATGACTGAATTATTTTGTTTAATTTGAAATCAGCTGTTTATATCCATAATGCCAATTGAGGGCAAAATTGCCTCGCGTCAAAAGTCTAAAAAGTTTTTAAACCATGGCGGTAAAAAGATTACCTGGTTAATAATATATTCATAATTTTCCCTCTGTTACTGCAGAAAGCTGAAACAAGTTCACCAGTTTTTCTTTCTCCTGTTCTACGATGAATTAATTGGATAATTGCATGAGTAAATGAGTTTGCAGGAGTTTCTAATTATTATGAGAGAAAATCTTCCATGGGTAGAGTTCATCTAAAAAGTTGCGATATTTATGACAATCTTTTTCTGTGAAAACTTTGCTCCTAATACTGCATCAAACTGAACCAGTCAAAGTTCTTGGTTTTGTAGCAAAAGAGTTGAACAGTTTGTTTTTCAACAAAACAATGTCAGATTTTTCCTCAGTTTCTACCTCAGAGTTGTCTAACCACAACAACTGGAGCCATCGCTCCACTGGTGCAAACAAGAGAAGCAGTGTTTGTCTCTGACAGGACGATGGGGGGGGAATTCTGTTCTCTGTTCAATTCACAGTTGTGTTTGTTCTCAGCAACAGAGGGCACTACTGTGTGGTGCACTTGTGTCTGAATAACCTGCAGTGGTGCTTCTTTCCTTCCAACTGTATGTGGTTCCTCGTGCTTGTGCATGTGTGTGCATGTGTGTGCATGTGAGGGCAGTTTTCATGTCTTCCTGTCTGCACACACACACACACACACACAGGCAGGTTATTATCTGATATTGCACCCCAGTTGTTTTTTCTTTCCCCTCATTCTCCATTACGCCGCCTCAGTCCATGAATGAGGGGTTTGTTTGGATTTTCCTCTGGCTTTCCGCTGTTCACCGTTACCTTGGTTTTGCTCTCCGTTTCCTGGCCTGGACATGAGGCTAGTTTTTTTTTTTTTTTGCTTTAGCTTTGCAGAGGAAATGATTTCTGACTGGGAGAGATGGGGGTGGAATGACAAACTAATATATCCTTACTCTGAACCCGGCTTAGCTGCACACAGCTCCAAAGTGCTGAGGCTTATGCCAAAATTTTGTTTCCACTACCTTCTACTATGGCACAGACAGTACTCATAAATGTCTGTGGTTGCTTAAGTGAGTTATTCAATAACTGATACTGGAGTATTATTGAACTTTTTTGTGGCTTCACTTGTGCAAATGCAAATTCTGCCAAGAATCCAATCCCTTTTGACACAATGTAAAGCATCCAAAGACACAGCAGCTAATCATAATGTAATAAAAGACAGATCATATCTTCCTTTTCTATTTTTCCTACTCATATTGCTGCTTCCATCCTCGCCTTGACATCCCTCTAAACATCCTCCAACTCCCCCTTTTTCATATTTTACTAGAAACTGAATACAGGTCAGAAAACAAAACTTTTGGTCATGCAGGTGCACTCATGCATGCAAACACACACAAAAAGCAGTGGGTGTTTACTCCTTTTTGAAGGGTTGTCAGACTATATCACATTAGGCCATGTTGAGCCTGTGAGCCTTGCTAAGTGGAAGGAGCGGTCTGATATTTGTCCTGCATCACACACGGGCGGTTTTATGGCTATTTATTCAAATTGCTATTGAGGAAGAGGATCTGCAAATAACTGTCATCTTACTTCAGGCACAATGACGTCACACAAGATATTCAGCCACAGAAGGACCAGACACAGAGCTTTATGAGGATGTTGTGGTTGAGTGAGTGTGAGGTAAACACTCAATCAAACATAAGTGGGACTTTGCAGCAGAATTGCACTCTGAACCCTCTGTCAAGGCTGCCAATTTTCCATTTTGCACATGCTGCGAAAACTATTGTGAAGCATATTGATGCTGTAATGTGGATATGATGATGTCAAAGAAATTAAAAACAGAAAAGGGAGCAGAATGGTTGAGCTGATTTGAAACGGCAAGAAGCTGTTTTTTCCCAACATTCAATGCTGGCATTTAGCTCTAACTTCAGGCAGCCAGTCAACAGATGGCTATCCAATGATCAGAGCTGATGTATGATAAAGTAAAACACTCACCTTCTTCTTGCTGCAGTAGATCTGCCATTTCTTCTCATCAGGTAGAGCAAACATCGCCTCCCTGTTCTTATCTGTCAAGTCCAGCTCATCCTGCAAATGAGAGAAACTTTGTTTAGGCCTCTTTCAAGGAGAAATATACAGAAAACTATCTGATGGAAAAAGGTAGCACAGTTATGTATGCAGTCACCCCATCCCTTAAGATATTTAAATGGCAACACAAAATATTTTAGAAAAGCCGGCAGATCGCTTGATGAGTAGAGTTTGCACAGTGATATTTAAATGTTCAACACTCCCACTGTCTGGCAAAGAAATATCTCCACTGACTACAGAGGAGTGTTTTAATATTCACCCTACTGCTCTACTCAATTCTTCAGCTGAGCACAAGAAGCCCCCTGCACCTTTTGAAATGCATATGAGCCCAGGAAATTAGTCTGTGTGTCCCAGCATGGAACAGTAAAGAGTTGGAAAACAGAGATGGATAAATCAGACTTGAAGGGAGTCAAATGAAGGACAGGTGGAGAAAGACAGATGCACTGAAAATGAAGAATGTGGAAACTGATGAGACCCACCCCCACAAAAAAAAAAAAAAAAAAAAAAAAAAAACACGATGAGAGGCTTTAGCACTAAGGCTTTATGCTCAACTCAAATTAATCTCCTCATAATGGTTGTGCTACCATGAGGTCAGTTGTGAGCAGTGGGCCCCCTAGGACCCCCAGAATGACGATGGCCACTGGTGACAGAGGTGGGGCCCCTTTAAGCTACCCAGGGTTTGTTTTTACTCACTCTGCAGGACATGGTGGGCTGAGACAGCCTAAATTCCAAGAATTTGACACTATGAAAAATGACATCATCTCTAAGCCATTATTTCAATGGGATAACCAGCAGAAGCATTTCTGTGGTTTTGGTAAACAGGAAAATAATTCTGAAGGGTGTGAATTTAAAGGGGGTCTAATATAGATGAAAACCACAAAGAAGCTTTAGAATCTTTGGTCAAAGCATTTTTCAATGCAGCAGCATGATTTTAATGATTGCTTGTGACTCATATGGGGAGCTCATTATCTAAAGTCTCTTTTGGTTGCTCCGATAAACGCAATCTGATTTAAGTTCAAGAGTAAAGCTAAACATCGGACTCAGTTTCCTCCAACTTGGATCACAAGCTTGTCTTTTAATTTTAGGGCTCAGAAACAAGGGTGTTAGAATCCAGCTCGTCTCTGGCCTGTTGCCTGGTCACCGGGTCAAAGCCCTGCTGTCCAAGCTGCTACACTTTGGATGAGCTAAATTCTGGGAGCTGGTGAAAATCGGTGGGAATGAGACCCCTGGATGTGGACCAGATGGGAGTTTAGCCCAGCATCTGATCTCTATGCAGCTTGTGTTTTCCCTCTTGCTGCCACTGAAGCCTCAGTTTGAGGGTTTCACATGGAGGGGAGCAATGCCAGAGAAGGATACAGAAGAAATAACAAGTTAGGCAAGTGTGGGATGAAGCTTCTATGATAGTGTATCCCCCCCACAAAAAATAACCAGCTGCGTGAAATTCCAAAGAAAGCATCATAAAGTTATTTACATAAAACTGGATTTAATTGCTACCAGAGCAACGCTTGTAAAACACAGCTGCCCTGTGAATAAATCAGTTCATTTGCAAGGTTAAATTTTGAATATAGGATGTGTGTTATGATCTTATTTTATATCTCAAGCCTGTTGGAGATGAATGGATCAGATGAACCAGTTCATTAACAGCTTTATCTTCTGGACCAACATGAAATATGGCAGGATTTTCCTTACTGCTGACAAAGCCCTGATCCACCTGTCCAACTCTCCACATGTGAACAAGACACAAACAAAACCTTCTCCACTTGAGGCCCAACTGAAATCCCAAGTAGCCTCTAACATAGTCGTCAAAGTCTTGATTGTGTGATTACATAATAATAAAATAAAGTATTCTCTCTAATAGCAAAGATGAGTAAAAAAATGGAAGAAACTGCAGGACTCTTCAGGAATTTCAGATGTGGCAGGTTCAAACAGTTTTGGTCTTAATTTGAGGGCAGAAAAGGGAAATAATGAAGGACATGGGAAAGAGTAGAGGAATGTTCTCGTCATGGCACTTAGAACTTTTTCCCTGTTATGCAACAGCACTCAATTTTTCTCAACCTCTATCTTCCACCCACTTTCCAAACGCGCACCACATCCACATCACATGGATCACCTCATGACCCAAGCACCACCCAAAAATGTGCAATTTCTTTATCCTGCCAAAACAAAACCAACACTTCTTCTTTGTTGCGTAAAACCTTTCCTGGATGTGCCCCTTTTTTCCAGCACGTTTTAGTCGGGAAATCACATAAACCAAAGCTAATATTGTTTCACCTGCTGCTTGAGAAGGGAAAGTACATACCTCCAAATCTTTTCGAATTTCATGCACAGCCGCCAACTAAACACTGCAAAAGGTTTTCTTATATGAAGAAGCTGCAAGCTCAGACTGTCATTTTGGCTGCATAATAATCTACTCTGCCACTTAATTTCCTGCTTTGTTTTGGGGCTTTTTAAATGTGCTGATAGGGGTTAAATTAAGGCAACTCTTATAACTTTGATACTGAGAAAAATTAAATAAATGTTCTGAGTTACACTATATCAGGAAAAAAAAGAATCATTGTTGAATTTTGTTCTGACTATAAATTTTGCTATAAATACCACATTTATCTTTTTTTTTCTTCAATCATGGAAACTCTTGACTATCTCTACCACTTCAACATCTTAGTCACTATCATCTAAAATCAGGGAATGAAGTCTCTCTGATTGGCTAAATATTATTACCAAGTAGAGTGTGTGCATGGCATTTAGAAATCTAATATCCTACCACTTATTTTTGTCCAAGCAGTCCTTTGCAATATAATTATGGTGCAAGTTATTGCAATGGTTATTTTTGGTTGTATTACACTTCAACAGTAATAAGGTTGTAAAAAACAAGTAGAATATAACATAAAACACAAGCACAGTAACCACCATGAGGAGATTTAAAGATTAATCTATGAAATGATGAGATTAGTTTTTAAATTCTAATTTCCTTGCTAGGAAATAAAGAATTAAATGTCGAAAAAAGAAAAAAAGTGCAGTGATAACAGCAGAGGGGAAAGATTAAAGGTGGAGATGAGTTAGATAATTAGGTTTTGACATATCAAACTTTGAATCTTAAATTTAAGATAAAATGGAAACGATTGGAAATTAAAAAATGGACCATGAAGGAGACGTCAAAGAGCAAGTTGGTGTGAGAGACTGACATTGAAGTGGGGAGTGTCTTTGTAGACTGGAAATGCTTGAGTTTCCACATAGGTGGGAAATGTGACATCCTCTCTCATGCACGTGGGTTTATGAAGTGGCATTTCCAGGGTGGATATGAATATCTTTACCATGTGTTTAGCCTTGCAGTACAGGCTGGAAGGACACACACAGACATTTAATTCACATAAATCCTGAGGTGGTCTCTGGACCAGACGGTGAGCCAGAGGAAAGAAAGACAAGATGGCAGGAAGTCATAACAGGCCTCCAGAGAACTCACAGGAAGCTGTAGCGTCCATTATTGACCCAAACAAGACAAAGTAAGCTTTCTTGTGAGTGAGAGTACAAGAAGTTGCAGCGTATGAGTTGTAGAGCAATAATGTGCTCTCAGATTTACTGGTTTAGCTTGGATCAAAAGCATTCCGATGAGTCACAGAATTTACTTTCTGATGAGTCAGTCAGTAGCTGTTGCTAGCCAGCATACCTCGTCTAAACAAGGTTTGGCCACATGATAAGGCTGACTCAGGACAGTAAGAACTGGCTTTACAACTGATGTAGGAAGAGAGCATTAAAAACTGGAACGCTGTATGGCTAAAAGAGAGGGAGGGAGGGGAAACGGAAAAGAAAGATGAGTGCCTCCCAAGGGTGTGCACAGGGAAGGAAACTCACTCCCATTGCCCAGAGGGAGGAGAACATTTCCATTCAATGCTCTTATGCAATAATTTCGATCTGTGTCTGGCTAAAAAGTCAGAGTGAATGGAACATTGGAAGAAGATTTATGTTTTAAGGAGTTATGTTTTCCTGGAAACACATGATGGAGTTTCAAATCAGAAATGCTAATTCTTTCATCACAGCTTTGAGGACAAATTTCCATTCGCCTAAAAAAAATCAGTGATTGGAGAAAATATAGTGAGAATACTACTAAAGGTTACTGCAGCATGATACCACAAGTGACTCTGCATCTGGACCACAGCTGGACCACAGCAGAGTGGTTGGATTAAAACTGTCTTAAATCATGCGATTGAAAAGAAGGAAAACAGACACAGAAAGAAAGAGGGCAAAGAGCAAAGCAGAGCAAACACTAATCTCATGCCTGCCAGTATTCTACACTCCAGATGTTGGCCTAGACTGATTTAATGTGACTGACTACATCCTCCTAACAATCAACACAGGTGAATGAAAATGAAAAAAACAAAACAAAAACAAATCTTCTTAAATGAATGTGATGTAAAATTGGAGAGTATAAAAACATTACATAAATCATAAAACTGGTTGCTTTATTTCTTTCTTATAATAATAAAAAATCGCTTGCACAAGCTCATTGGCATAGTGTAGTAGCAGCTCTGTTTGGACATGTGTAAATGTGTCTACAGATTGTGGCCACATGGCAACTTTTCCACGGTAAACACTCTTTGTTATCAGCCGAAACTTGCAAATGCTAGAGTGGTTGTCCCCAAACAACCTCACACTTGGTTTCTCTTTGTAGAAACAAAAGATTCATTTTAGTTTACTGAGCTGCCACCGATGAGAAATGAAGTACCAAAGTTATTTAGGAAAACCCACTTTCAATTACAAAACTATGAGAGTCATTTCTTATTTGATGATAAAGGTTATTAGCAGGGAATGGCTCTGACAAACAAAAATAAAGCTGTCAGTGTTCTTTGGTGTGCTGCCAGGCTTCACACATGGCCTATATGTCAACTACGCATGCAAGCCTCAAAGCGCTGGTGGAAAACTGTTTAAACCTGCAGAGTGATCCAAAAAAACAACCCAGAACTGTAACATGGGCAAACACTGCCAGATGCAAGCAAGTGCTTCAGCTGATGTGATGCTTATTGTGTCTAAATCAGCAGCAATGGCTTCCAAGTCTGCAACAGCAGTTCATATAGTTATCTGACAAAACAAAAACTGATTTATTTTTAAGCTCTAGTCGGGTTGAGATGTGACAGAGCCAAGATGAGTGCATGAAACATGCCAAGTACGCAGCATTAGTTTTGTGAAGGCTTATCCAGATACATTCTGCAGCCTTCATGCACACCCCCGTGCACAGGGGACAAACAAATCCTATTGTGGATTTGATTATTATCTTCCATTATTTTCCATTTAAACTGACTGATTTGTCATTTAATGTTCTATTCAGATTCTTTTTTTTCCATTTAGGAAGAGAATACATGCTGACTGTGCATTGTACTGTCTCTTGACATGGTGAAATAAGATCCATTAGGGATATGGAGACACACAGAAGTGGTTTACCTCTCAGTTTGGCCCAGATCTATCGCTCCCACTCTAGGAACTCAGACCTTCATTCTACTCATCAGGAAAGAGTTTTAAAAGAATAATCCCTATTTCTCGTTACCATAGAAACACACTATGTTATGTTATTCTCTCATTTCCATCCAAATAGTACAATTTCTTTATTCTTTATATCTGCTCATGTTTAAAGCAGAAAGTCTAACTGTCTCAAGATGGCCGGGTTGTGTCTATGACCAGCGACTGATCAAATCTGTGTCAGTGTGTCAGCTACATCAACATAATACAGATGTAGAGAACACCTGCTCAGTTTAGATAAAAAGACTGAATAAAACCCAAGAAAGACATTATTTGGAAAATAAATTTGTCAGTGGGTCCAGATCCAAGAGCAAAGGGCTCTTTTCTCTACTTTCTTGGCTGAAATGTCAAAAGGTTCTGAAATCAAGGGCTATGGTTCTTTTTTTTCCTTGACTCATGCATCTGTCTCCTTTCTATTTTAATTTGAGATATTCACCCTAAAAAACTGGAGGCCATTTAGTCTTCTCAGCCAAGAGGATTGCTGTAATTTATCTAAACACTGTCTTTATTTTATCCCAACATATGGGCTGAAATTAAAATATTTAAGATTACTTGTATGCAACCTGCACACATATTAAACAGCTGGGACTTTCTACCTTAAGGGTATCAGTTGAGGCAGTCAAACACATAATTACTGCCCTGTTACACAAATTTCCTTCAATCAGAACAACAAATATCCGGCAGCAATTTAAGTTCAGTAGTTTGTACTTTCTAACTTATTACAAGGAACTCTTCAAAACACACAATAAAGGTTGGTTCTGTTGGTCAGTTGGAAAAACATCTGTCTTCATAATTGAGAGCAATTTCCTATCAAATGAAATTTCACTTCATGTCCTGAATGTAAGCTGACAATGAAAGGATATATCCTGCAGATGGTGAGTCTGAACATATCAGGAAATCTAGGGCTGAAGGGGAGGGACAAGGGCACCAAGACGGAGAAAGACAAGAGTGAAACCCCACCATGGGACAGGAACAAACTCAGACAGAAACAGCTAAATAAGGGCCAGTTTGCATGGCAGCTTATAGTCACTGCAGGCCTCTCCGTTCTGACAGCTGTGCCCTGATTCCTCTCCACAGCATGGGCACATGTCAGCACAGCTATCCTCAATCTGGCACCAGTACAGACCTAAAGCTCCTGCCAACAAGTGTGATCTGTGCACGGGATGTGAACTGTGTTTGTGGATAAGAAGGGTGATAATGGGGGCTGGGGATGGCTGCAGCCAACCATCAAGACGCCTTCCACAAAACCTAACCATTCTAATTCCTGTCTCTAATCCTATTTGTTCAGGATAATGATCAACATGCAAAGGACAAGAACTGGGCTGCACGACAATTAAAAAAAAAGTCTAAAATTCAGGATTTCTATTGTACCAAAATAATGTCTTTTATTAATTATATAATTATTAATTTTATTTTGAAACAAACTCTTGAATGCTGCAACCCCAAAAACTTAAGACATATGTAAACCACTGAGTATGTAAAAAAAGTACTAAATATTCTAAAATTGTGCATTTCAGTCTTACAGAAATTGTTACTCTGCAAGATTTTTGTAAGCAGAAACACTTGAAAAACGAATTAGTAATATAAGCAGCTATATGTCTGAGTGGCTTTTATTGCTGCACCAGTTAGTAAATAAAACCCATTTTTGAACACTTAGTGCAAATAAACAGCTAATATGGTGCCATAATTCAAATCGCTGCTCAATTATGGATAAACATAAATCCATCTTTACTCACCACCAGTTCAGAGAAACGTGCATGCAGTTCTTCTGCAGGTGGCATTGGGGAGCTGAACTCCAGCAGCTGCAGTGGCACGGTGTCTTTCAGGTTGATCTCTGGGGGCTCGCTGCTGCCAAAGCAGCACAGGAAGCCCAGGCCCTGCCGCGTCCTCTTCCTGGGTGGCATGGTGGCTGTGGTGACAAAGTTGGCAGTGGTGATGCTGGACCAGGAAGGTAGAGGAAGGGGCTGAGGGGCAAGGGAGGGGGAGTGGTGAGGAGTACGAGGTTGCTATCTAGGTGGCATGATCTGGAAAGGAAGGAGAAAAAAGAGAGGATTAGAGATACTGACCATACCAGATGTCCTGTGTTGAATGGCTAAAAATACATTACATGCATTTAGAAAAACACTCTTTCTTCACTGAATAATTTATTCTAGATCAAATAAAACACCAAGGAAACATTAAAAGCCTTGTTAATGAAGATTCATGATAATTTGTATCCAAACGTCTCCTTGAAAAGTAACTTTTTTGGGGAGGCAGCGAGGTCATTTCTGCAGCCTGAAAATATCTGCAGTAATATCACAAACCCACCTGCAGAAAATGTGTCTAAGGAAAAAAGCAAGCAAGAAATTGTAACACTAACAAAAAATGCCATCCAATTATAGCTTTCTTACAGTTTTTTTTCATTGTTTTTATGCACCAAAGTGAGGATGTTCTTGCTGTGTGAAAAGAAGGTAATTTGATGCCTAGAATTAACACAATATCCCCAGTTTAACAATGGCTGCCATTTTGCCACAAAAAATCATTTTTTCTCCAATCTGAAATAGTTATTATGCATGTGTGTGTGCAGAAATGAAGTGAACGACACTTCAAAACATCAGCAGGAAACTCAATTAAGTCTTGGAGGATTTACTCAATGCATTAAAAAGAACAGAACCAGTTCTCTTTGCAGTGCATTGTCAGATGAGATATAAACAGTATGACCATCCAGACTAAAACCTCTCACAGTTACAACAGCTCCTCCTTTTGCTCATTTGTGAATGAATGAACTTCACACCTGTCATGCAAATACCTTGGAGATGCAAATCCAGTAGAATTATTTGACCAAGAAATCAATTTGGTGCAGTTTCTGTAAAATACTTAAAAAACCTCCATGCAATTCGGAGCAAAGAACAGATTTTTTTTTTTTAAATCCATTATCCATAAATGTTACGTCACTTACATGTGAAGAACTTGAGAACAATGGAGTAAGTCAGAGCATCGTAATGAACTGTTTTATGTAGAAGTGAAGCCTTATGTCCTGAGTTTCCACAAGAAACCACATCTATGATATGCCGTCTGAGCCTGACTGTCCACCAGCCCTCTCTCTCACATCCATTCAGTGTAGGAGTTCACACTGCGCAATATAAAATTAGCAACATGGTAAATTCTTTATAAATGGACTCAGCCCTCAACAGGAGTGTGACAGGGAAAAAAGAACAAACAACACATTTCCATTTGGTCTTTTGCTTTTTCTGACTCCTTGAATCTGCTTCTTCTCTGAGGATAAAAGAGGCAGAGCTACATTTATTCTAAAGTAAAGTTTGAAGAAGATGTTTTGTTAAACATTTAATCATTTGAAATTTAGTGAACTCCTTCTCTATATTAACCCTTATATATAAAGAATATTTCATAGTTGTTGCATCAGTAGGTTAGGGCTCAGTTAAGTCATGTATAGTATTTGGTGAGCTTGTACATTTGATATGACAACCACATGAATTTTCATAGCTGAGGTGACAATACTTTGAATTCCCTCCACCAAGACAGTGATCTGCAGTGGGACTCTATTACAGCAGTAAAACTGTATTAGTCCCCAGTATCTGTGATTGTATCCATTTTGTCCCTTTAGATTTTAGTACCATTTGCTTATAACAGACAGTGGAGCTTTTCAGATCTGTTCATCATCCTCGAACCAGTTGTAAAACAGGCTAAAAATAGGAGTGGAGTTTATCTTAAAATACCTCTAATTCATATCTGTTTAAACACAAGGCTGTAAATAAAGGTTAAAAGTAAGTACTGTGGCATCACACAATAGTTTATAATCTATCATTTTAAACTTGTGTTTTTGGTGCCTCATCATTGGCTCTTGGCTAATTGCCGCCAAAATAAAATACTATTTGGACAAAAAATAAAGCCAGAGAATAATTTGTAAAACTTAAAAAGACAAAACTTTTTATATTAATTAATTTATTCCCATAAAATATGAACAACATACCAGTTAGAAAAATACATTATGACAATAATTATAATAATAAAATAACAGATTAGATTCATATTTTGGACCTGGAGCAACTTTTATACACAATTTATAGTTTTAAATCATTAGACTATTAAAGATACATTAAGAGTTTGAATTGTGTGTTTATTACTTTCAAACATTTACGTGATTTAATTTGAAATCTCTGTTTTAATTGTTTTAAATGGCTCATACATGACTACATAAGTGCACCTCATTATATTTTACATTTTCTCTCTTGTTGTCACTTTTCACAGACCGCTGAGAACGAGGCTCAGAAGGGCAGATGTTCTTTTAAACACACACAAGCAGCCAAGTCAGTGATGATGAGCCTGTAAAATTCTGACTCTAAAGGAAAGTGACAATTAAAATAGTAAACAAACCTTTAATAACCACCACTTATAAAAAGACCTGTTTAACAGTTGAGGTTTCCAATGACATCTTAATTGCTGCTGCAGGAATAGTTGCTTTAAGAGATATGCAAGTCACAAGAAACATAAACTGTATTTGCCTGCATGTCAACAATAGAAGCATTCAAGCTAGATAACGTTAGCTTATTTATAATAAGGAAAAAGACAAGTTTAAATTTAAAGTCTAAACCAAAGAACACTTCAGAAAGGCTGCTGTGGAAATTCTGACTCTTAACACCAACTTGACTGTGATAAGTTGAGACAAATCTTTTTGGTGGTGTGGACAGCTGGTCAGCAATAACAGAGAAGAGACTGCTCAGCTGGGGTTTTAAAACCTTTTAGCGTAAAGCACAACCTAAAGCTCCCGACCTGTCTCTCTTTTTTATCTTCACTCTCCTACCACGTGCAGGCAGTCCTCAATCAACACAAGTCCTGCTGGCCTGCTTCCCACCCCATGACTGAAGAAAGTAGGCCAAGGAATCCAAACAACATACATTATATACAATGAGAAGTTTAAAATGTAAACAGATGGAAATAAAAGACCAGCTTGTTTGTGTAACTTCTATCTGTAAGGAATGTCATTTCAGATTGACCATGTCCACTGCCATATGCGAAACATCTCAGGGCTTTTAATGTCCATACGCTCATCCTCCCTCACTGTCATCCTCCATTATTCCACTCATTCAGATTGTAGCAGAGTGACATTTCCCTGCAACCCCCACCTCTAACACCCACATCCAAACACCCACACAGTAACATCTGTCATTTTTCCCTGCCACTGCTTTTCATCGACTGATTCCATCTTTAATCCTCCTTCCTCTGCTCCTTACCTTATTGAATCTGACTCAAAGATGTATGCAATATGTTACCAAGATAACAAAGTTGAACAAAAAGAAAAAAAATCATATTTTCAGCTGATGAACTGGAAAAGTTGGAAAAGTTAAAATGGAATGACCATTGTAATAAATAAAATATCTGTGTCAAACTGGGAGTTACAATTAAAAACTGTATGAAGTGGCTGAAGTGAAAACAAACCCACGCCTGTATAAAGAGACAAGCCCTGCTTATAGCTCATGGCAGAAGGGAGGGGAAAAGGGACAAAACATGGTGTGAGCACAACACACGTGTGTCAAATTCAGACACACCCACTCAAAACTTAAATGTAAGCACATATACGCACTCAGTCGGTTGAAAAAAGAAAAAAGAAAAGCACATAAGCCCTGAAGCAAAAAGAAGTCTGCCTCTGCTCTGTGTAGGGAGGATCTGAGAAGCAGCCGAGTATGAAGACAGAGAAACGAGAATGACTAGGATAAAAAGAGTTGCTGCCACTTTTTATTCAGAACACTACCTCATCTTCTCAGTCCCAACACTGGGAAGTAGGTCAGTGGAGAAGGAGGAGCAGAAAAAGGAGGAGGTTGTGGGGAGAAAATAGTCTGCTGCTGCTGTTGGTGTCTGTGAAAGTTTTAACCCAAAACACACACACAAAAAAAAACAAGTGTAAATCAGTCATACATCTATGTCTGCACAATTTGAATTATCTTACACAAGATGCAGAAGCACCAAAACAAAACAAAAATCAGAAAAGATTTTAAAGAATGATGAGATTAAACTGTTTACAGAAAAAAACCCCATCCAAAGTCACTTTGATCTCAAAGTGTGTCGAGGTAAAAATGCAAAAAATAAATAATAAAACTGCACAGCAGCATAAATTAGATGAAACTTAATCATTAAAAACTGCATAATTCACTCAATAATGTCTTGTTAAACAACAGATGCCATGGCGTGCACGGAGCTTTCCCAGTCTAATCTTTTCTCTACATCCATCAGATGGTGAGTTGTTATGGAGAGGAAAGAATGGGAGGAAAAAACAGCAACAATAAAACTGGCAACAAGCAGACTAGGCAAACACACAAACAAACCAGACTGGGAGCCTTTTCAGTGGCACAGAGTAAAAGATCAGAGTTGTGCTTGTGCCTCACACTTTTTTTGACCACACATTGTTTCTAGGTTCCACAAATGAGGACCATTCCTGCAGGGTGCTGGGCCATGGAGGATGAAGAGGAGGAGGAACAAGCAGACTTATGTAAGCAGCTGATGCAGGAGATGGGGAAGCAGTGCCACGCTGGCACAAACACGAACAAAATGTAAATCAGATCAAGGAATTGAGAAACTACTCAATCAAGAAACTGTTAAAAAAATGACAGCGTGGAATTTTGTGCGGCTGTTTGGAATTTGCTCCCTGTTAATGTGGTGACTTCAACATTTTATATATTTCTTGGTGACATTAAGACTGAAATTCATCACTTATAAGAAAGTATTAAAAACATGTTTAAAAATGTCACACTTTGATAAAACAATGAGAAGAGTTTATCAACAAAAGTACAATTTCTGACAGTTTTAAGGCAAAGTGACAGATTTTGACTCATCCTAACTGATAAAAAGATCAAAACCTGATTTAAAAAAATACTACAAAAATGTTACTTTAAGATTTATAGCTAATTTTAAATAAAACATGATTAAAAAAATCAAACTGCAAACAAAAGAAAAGAAATAATTTTCAAGGCTTCACTTCATATGGATCAGTACAAATCAGACTTTTATTAAGGACACTGAAAACTCTCTAAATTAAAGCTCTTTGAGGACTAAAACAAACATTTTTGGACAAAGAATAAGCCACAAATGCCATTTATTAGGTCAAGAACATCAGTGTTTTAGCTGGCAGAACCAGACTGGACCTACTGTAAGTGCTGCATATTTTAACTACAAACTGAAAACTACATTATCTTAAGTATCAATTCTCTGATTGTGTCAAGTTACACAGTTTATAGTAATAAGAACAGCTATCACACTGTCTTTAAACAAAGCTTCCTGACCCATTGTAAAATCAAGTAATCCACTGTTGCTAAAAATGTCCTGGCTTTTAACTGATAATCCACTTCAGATTTAAAACATATTCAAAGTTTGATTTAAAATAAGATACTTAAAAGGGCAAACAGACTAAATAGTCTTTAATTGTGTTAATAAATGTGTGTGTTGCCCTTGTTTGGGACTCCTTTGTAAACATGTGTCCTTTGGCATTAAAGTGAACTATCCTCTCATTAATTTGACATGAGGCAGCTATTCACTCGCACCATTGAACATGTTGGAGCCATGCCACTTTATGGCTGTTGCTGCCCCAGACGTACCCTCCCGACATGCCCTGCGCTTCCCAACTGTCTGCCTGTTTGTTCAATCACTGATGGAATAACCAATTACTCTCTCCCCACTACAAAATAACTCGCAACAAGCCAAATCAACTGGGACACTGAATTCATTTTCTCATGGATCCCATCAGATCTGTGGCCCACCCACAGCAGATGCATGTACAAGAATTACACCCTTCCCTGTTAGAGCCAAGGGCCACACTTACCAGTTAATCACATCACATTAGAGCAACACATGAGTAAAAACTCCCTCAATCTGCCACAACACAGATGCACATATGCAAACATACAAAATAATGTCTGTTCTTTCTCACAACAAAGATTAAAGTAATCTTGTCCATGCAAACCTTCCGCAATTACAGAGGCTTTAGCAGCATGGGTGGTCAGCTTTATGAGAGAAACAACTACATGTGATGGATATGAAACAACTGGCATGAAAAATGACAAGATACACCCATGGTCTAAATCATGTAAACACACACATATGCTAGACACAGCACTAAATTCTTAACACAAATATCAAACTAAATTCCTTGGGTATAATATCACCCATCTCTCCTAGTGAAAGGCTCGATGGTTTGCAGGGAGCTACACTGACAAATGACCTGAGCTGACAGTGGAAGAAGTGTCATTATTTCATGGTGCATTTGCAAGCACTGCATTCCAGCAGTCACACTAAAAGCACATATTCTGCAAGGGATTTCATGTTGGAAAGCCAGTGCTTTCATGAGCCTTCTCATGTGGACCCACACAATAGACCAGATGATCTGGTCTGTACAATTCTGCTGGGGCCCAACCGGGTAGACAACTTCCATTGTACTCCATCTAAGGACAGTTCCTTTACTGCATTCAAGACATGGTCCTGACCTCCTGGATGAACAAATTCTGACTGCATAACAATTTCAGTTAATTGTTTGCTTGTATAAATTGACACACATCAATCTGCACTGTATAAAAATGTGGTCTCCAAAGGGTTGGAGGTTGCTGATAAGGATTGTCTGTGCTCTGAGGCCTACGTGCATCTTCCAGGAACAGAGTCCAGAATCGAAAGATCAGATACCCACCCTACTCTTTTCACTCCTCAAAACCTTGCTCATTCTATTGCCTTTGTGCTTCCTCAATCTCTTCCTGTAAGCTCTGCAATCAGTCAGAGGAAGCTACAAGAATCAGACAGCTGAGAATGTCGACAACTTGTGAACTGGGAGTGGTGTCTGCAGACAGCGTCACCAGGACATAGTCAGGGAAAAGACCATCTGAGTTGGTGGCTAATCATGCATCAGGAAATTTCCACAGTGGAATGATGCTTCCAAAACAACAAGACCTTCACGCTAGCATTTGTTCTCATATACTCCATGAATCATGACTTATCAATAGCAATAGAACAATTTGAAGAAGGTTAAGAGTTGAGTCAGAGATATAAGGCTAAAGTGTGGTGCTAGCATCATTTATATGGTCAAATAAGCCAAACTACTCCCACTTAAAATGCTCACAGCTACAATTATTATTAATTACTTTAATAGCTTGTGGTTAATAGTGTTGCCTAAATATTTCCAGACTGGTTCCAAGGCAAATGAAATCCCATTTAGACAGAAGTATTTTTCATTTTCTTTTGTTTACAAACAGCCAGTGAATGAATATTTTCACATGCTTGACCCAAGCATGCATGCTGTTTAAAAGAGATGCTTGGAAATAACAATTAAAACAGCATCTGGACTGGAAATCAAGTGGTGTGTGTGTGTGTGTGTGGGAGGGGGGGGGGGGGGGG
>SSNP01000026.1:352286-491497 GCA_006937955.1 Pachypanchax playfairii
TATACACACTATTCTGAGAGGCAGAGTTCAAGTTATGATAAACTGAGGAGTCAGTGACCGCAAAGATCAGCATTGAAAGCTGAAGAAACCAAGACTACCACTTAATTAGTCAGGACACAAGCACAATCACAACCAACAACACCAAAGACCCACAGCCACGCAACATTAGAAATACCACATAACAATAACCAGGAATTAGCTCATTATGTCTGACTAAAATAACTGTATAGCAACACAACCCATTTTTTTCTTTAGGGCTGGAGTTAGCTTAAGATTTTGGAAATTATTATTATTTTGGAAAAACTTTAAGTCAATAAAGACCTTTACCCATTATTGACAACTGCTTGACCAGAACTGGCAAATCAATAGAACCCACTGATTTAAAGAGTCCCATGTTAAGCTATTCTAGACTTAATTATCTCTTCTTTTCACTTAAATATCTTCAGATTATTGCCAACCTCATATGTAAAGCACAATTCATTTTGATGTTATTGACTTAAAGATATTGTTCAAAAATTACTCTGAAACATTTGTCCCCACATTTGAGTAATTTTCTTGGTCCTAATTATTTAAAAAAAGGCAACACTGTAAGTATGTCTTCAGAATACAGATGTAAAAGTCCAATTTTATATCGGCAAATGCTACATAACCACCATGTTCACACTGATTAAAACCTAAGTATCTGTCAGAAAGCCAAATGTAATAACTATCAATTCTTAATGACACCAGCATCTACTCCAACACAAACGGAGCTCATGTATATGTTGAAGTAAGAAGCAAAGAACTGAATTATAACACCGTTTGTCATATTTCTCTAGGGACAGAGGACAGATGTCACCAAGCGGCTGGTGGTAATGCCTGGGTGGATTCCTTTGTGAGCCCATGGGACATATCCATTAACCGAGCTTGGAGACAAAGCCAGCTCATCTCCAAGATGTCCACTTCCGCCTCCAAGCCTTTTCTCTCTCTTTCTCTGCAGCATCGCTTCTGCTATCTCTCAAGGGTGACCTTTCTGTACCCAAAGCACAGGAGGAAACCCTGATGAAGCCCCATAGCTAAACTCAAGCTTCAGTCCATCTAAGTGCACTTCAGCTCCTCCTGCATCATTCATCACAGCCTTGTAATTGAGGCAAATCGAGTTTGTTTGACATGATTGTGATAAACATCATGCCTCTGAATTCTGAGGGAAACTGGGGGTGGTATATTAAAAAAAAAAGACAGAAAACATCTGTAAGCCCATCAGCTGTGTTTTAAAGAACACATTTGTTTTCACTTGCCCTGCGCAGCAGGCATTTTGCTGCCATAAAGAAAGAAAATAAGAGGTTAGATGTTTGAGTGCAACTCCACATTGTCACTTTGTGTGCCAAGAAGATGACCACAGATTGTGGCCTGATTCTGGTGAACTTTCATTGCCCCCAATGGTTATTCCTTCGAACACAAGTGAAGCTGGTGATTTCTTTGCCCACAGTAAATCACAGCAAATGGCAAATGTCATGCCTGAGTCCATATCCAGCTGCAAATTAGGTCGAGGAAGACCAGATCTGTATGCCAAGAAATTAAAGTGTTGCTCAGAAAGCTTCACAGTCAGTTGTGTCCAGCTAGCTGAGTAAACCTCCCAGAGAGGATGCACATGAGTAACTACACCCACCTTTTAACATATAACATTAATTTATTCAGAGGGAACAGTAAGAGAATTGGCAAATGTGGTGCAAAATATTACTGGAATATTGAAGAAATCGCCCACCAAAGGTGGTTCCCTTAAGGCATCCAAACCTCATTTTCTCTTTTAGTTGGCTGTTGTGCAGTACAGTTGCAATCAAGCTTAATAAAAAAAAAAAAACAGCTGTGAATAGAAGTGTAAAATTGAGTACATTGGCAGAGAAGAGAAGTGGCAAGACCTGCTCCAAACCTGCTGCTGCCAAAGCTAACATGGCAAACAGTCATGTTCTACAACGTGTTGCTCCGTACAGTATTATTTAGGGTTTCTTTTGACCAGAGAGCTCTCATTTAAGTTTGTTTTGTTAAAGACAGGAATTCCTTGTGACAGCCTTTTGCACACAATCACATCTTTCATACCCCGACAGAGATAAATTGCCACTAAGAAAAATATGACTGCTGTCACAAAAACCTGAACTCTTGACAGCATAAATGTGAGGCTACATTTTTACACATGGACTAATTATATGTTGGTTATAAATCATGAAAGTAGGGTAAACTGTACCATCCATCTTTCACAAGTAATCCTAGCCAGGAAGTGAATGATAAATCTAAATCACCACGTCCTCTCTGTGACATTCTTTTCTTCTTTTCACACTTTCCTGTGTTAAATTTCCATTTTTAATTTCCTGAACTCTTTATTTCCTTCCCATCTTGATATGTGACAAGCAATCTGCTTTTAACTTCAATGTGTCCAGTAGCTGAATGGCTCTTTTGTCTGGGAGGCAGACTGGCAGGGTCAAAGGTCATCAAACTGCCTGCTTCCACAGTACCTCATGTGTCTGCATGTATGTGTGCCAGCTAAATGCTGTTATGTTTGGGCAAAGGTCCAGCTTTCCACAGACTGACTCATGACAGCTTCGTCATGGTAACAAATGATGTCATATTCTGATCTTTGTGCAATGATTTCAGTAAATATTTTACATGCAATAAAACAGGCCGTTTTAACTTTCCGGTTGTCCTCTTTCAGTGATGTATTTAATTTTTAAGCAAACAAAAAGAGCTATTCTCTGCCACGGAAAGGACAGCAGTTGAACTTGTTGGTAGCTGAGAGCTTTTAAACAAAGAATATATTTGCTATTGCGTATGTGTTCCTGTCAAACCATGAGCAAAGCAAACAAAATGTTCTGGTTTAACTGCAAAAACAAACACAGGAGCATGATCCAGTTCCGACCCAACTTCTGTTTCACAAAGAACAATCAAAAATGATTATGTTAGTGTAGCTAACATAAATCTGCACATGTTGTAGCTAGCAGAACTTTCACTGATTTATACTCAGAAGTATTTCAAATTTGGAGGTTGTGGAGACTTTAGAACTAAATAAACTAACAGTAGACATTGTGGATTGTTGCATTTTCTTGTCACATTTTGTGTTTTGATGCAAATCAAACTCTGTGAGCTTCAAGATTCTTCTAATGAAACAACCCCTTTTCTTGGTCAATAATATCAGAATGGTGTTTATAAAACAAAAAACAAAGAGCTCATTTATTAATTTTGTTGCTAACTGATCCATCTGAGCAGGCTTAACATTTAATTACAGAGGAGTTTTAAAAAGACAAACTTACAATGAGTTTTCAGACAGACTGAAAACGTGGCAACAAATATAAAAATTTTCTGTGTGAAAAAAATTCATTAGGATTTTTGCAGTTTTTAGTTTCTTCAAAACTGAATGCAGAACAGCGAGGCTCAAAATTTTACACCTTCAGAATGAGGAATTCTGAAAGTTTTAAGTACAAAAGACCCACATGAAACTTATCCTTCTGTTATAATGACTCACTTTTCATAGCTCCCTTTGGGCCACTATGAATCCAGGTGTGTGAACTATAAAAGAAATAATAGTGCCTGAAAAAAATAGTGATGGAAACAAAAGAAACCAACAGTACAACTGAGGCTTTTGCTCTTTTTCCAGATGCTTTCATTCAAAAGAACGTTTTATATGTTTCAGCTGCTGTTATATTGGAAGCATAGGGTCATCTATCTGTAGGGAACCAACTTCAGCTGCACAACTGACATAATTTATAACTTCTCATTCTGCCATCCAAAAAAAGGCTTTTTTAAACAAGCATCACTGCTGCCTGAACCCAAGACTTAAGTCCACCTCATCCTTTCCAGGTATAATGATTTCTCTTCCATGAATTGATGCAAAGCCACATAAATCATAATCCCCAGATCCTTTAAAGGCAGATCAAGAGTCAATGGATGGTGAAGAATGTCTGGGAAATCTGATGAAAGTAATTTTATTCCAAACAGTGAACATGCAGTGGACGACACCACACAAACAGTCACGGCTGTCACAAAGTTTCCCTGAAAACATCTGGGAATAATTCGTCCTGCCAGCAGAGGCTCCTTGAGAACAGGTGTGCTTCTCCAAGTGTGACCTTTTGCTCTTTTCCTTGACCCCACAAGCTCTGGTTATTAATGTGGAACTCTTTAAAAAGGCAAACATTACACCAATGAATAGAGGTCAATTAGCATTTATCGCTGTCAAAAATTGAAGGTCAAGACTGTAGAAATGTCCCAAAAACTCTGTGTGCACAATAATGTTGATGAATATAGAGTCAAAATTTGCCAAACACATCAAAACAATTGCAAATATAAATTTAGCTCATACTCTGACAGTAAAAGTAATAACTGGCCAAACATTTGAAGCTAAAGTGAAATGAAAACAGTTCTGTTCTCTTTCAAAGGATTTAATCGTCAAGCAGAGGAAGTGGTATCACTATAAATAGGTCAGTCATTTTGCTTTCAAACCTTATGGTTTGGAGTGACCATTATGAAACCATCAAATCCAGCAATACCCAAAGATTACTGCTGCTGAAAATAAACAGAAAATGAAATTTTTCTCTATTTAATGTCCGTCTCTTTTGTGTCCCGTAATGTGAGTGATAGATGGGTGTTGCATTTTACTGGAGCAAAACTTATGAGCTCTCTGGGGATGTCAGAAAAATAACAAACACTTCCTGTTTATCTCTACAGTTTGTTAGGACAGTCTGTTCTGATCCAATGCTCATTCTAACACATATACAGCAATCATTACTTTTTAAATCAGTAAAAACAAGTACAACTTCTAATTCTTAAAGGAGGTAAATAGCACATTTAAAACTGAATCTTTTATACTCCTTTTTCTTATTTTTATTTTCTTCCATATTGATTGATTGATGAGATTAAAAAATGGAAAGACATGCAGTATGAATAAAGGAGCTTAGCATGTCTGTTTAGAAACACATCAGACCAAATACCAGAGCAAATGCTTGAGCATCTTGTTCAAACCAGTAACACAGTGAGTGTGTCTGTCCAGCTGCCTCTTATTTGGTGGGAAGGGTCAGACTTGTTGTTCCACTGATTTAGTAAATTTAAATCATTTGGCTCCCCTGCTAAGAGGGGGCTCCCTTCACATTACCCTTCATTGTATTGTCACGTGGAATAAACTGCCATTTCTTTCAGTCGTTACAAGGAACACTCGGGGACGAGGGGTCCTCAGGAGGCTCAGTTTCAGGGATGGACCAGGACCATCCTGGTGTTTTAGCTGATAATTCAGTACTGTCTGCTGAATGTTATCAGAAGTATGTACAGAAACTGAGATTGCTGATTGCACTTAAACGGAACTGATAAAATCCTCCATTTGTGCCACGGAGATGAATATAAAGCAGAAGCTTTTGTTGAATGTAAAATTGTGAAAAAGCTGATTGTGTAAATGGTTGCAGAACAGGATTATTTGTAGAAGAAAAGAAAATCAGATTATAATTCACATTTTCTTTGAACTTTTCTTATGACCAACATTACCTTTAATTTTACCTCCAAATGTGTAAAAAAATGTTTTTATCAACTACTGTAAATCTTGATCATAGCTATCACAGTAAGCCAAGGTTTAAAGTATTAAAGTTAATCAGTAATAATAAAACAAAGTGATCTTTTAAGCATGAGGTTGTGCAGGTGTGTTTAAGTATTCTAGAGTAACTAAATAAACTCATCTAAGTATGGCAGCACACATTCAGTATGGCTCTTCTTACTGCTGTGTGCTTAAGAGACAATGTAAATATATACACTGTCATCTCATGCTGTGTGACGTGTTGTTGGAGAGCAGAGCTTGGAGGGGGGGTGTTACCCAGGGATCCATCGAGCACCATTTACCCACCAGAAGGGGAGATGATGGTGTTGATTAAAGCCAGCTGAGCCCCGAGCAGGTTCTTGTAGCTGCAGACCAGCAGCACGTGCCTCTGACAGTCATCTCATCAGACCAAATCTTTTTTATTAGGTGTGACTTATAACAAGCCAGACAATCATGTTCATTCATTTTCTTCTGCTAAAAAAATATTCAATAAAAAAAACACCTACATTCATAGTGAGATGAGTTAAAGTTAGAACCTCAGAATTCAGACCATATAAACAAGCCCACTGAAGTGTTTAATGTGCAGCGTATTTGAGGTTCATCCTAAATGAAAAAAGATTGTAAATATTAAATTCAGCTGGAGCACACAAGAGACTTTATACTCAATTCTTTCTGGATCCTCTGCAGCCATTTAAGCAAACGCTGGCAGGCCATGTGTTTCTGTGATTCATTTTTCACAGATTAACCAACTTTGGTTTGAACATCTTCAGGTGTAGTGAGGAAATAATCTCTGTACACATTCTGAACTGACTGATTAATATGTTGAGCATGATAGAGAATTGAATTGTGTTGTCATTGTGTATTTGTGTGTTTAAGGGCATATTTGCATTATATATTCTTCCTTTTAGTAAATAAATTCACCCAGTGCATTCTAATGTGTAGTAAGTAAATCAGTAAGATAAGTTGATTACAGGACATTTAAAACTTTAACAGTAGCTAATTATACCACAGTTAGTTCTGACCAAGTAATTTGATTGGAAAACAGACATTCCAGAGTTCTACAGAACAACAGCACTGGGACTTTTTACAGACATCACTCCGCATTTCATAATGTCTCCCTTTTGTGTAAGGACCATTTGTGTTGGTGGAGCCTGATAAATTATTACATAAATTAATTAAGAAATATTACACTCGAGGTCGTGCTGTTGTACAGAATATCAGCACTGGTGTGATTCGGTCGTAGGCACTCCGCCTGCGGCCTCATGCCGCTGCTGATATCGGTACAACAACACGACCTCGAGTGTGATATTGCTTTTATACCACAATTCTACAAGCACATTTTATTTTTATAACAATAAGCAACAACAGATTATGATTTGTTAATTTATTTAATAATTTATCAGGCTCCGCCAACACAAATAGTCCCAACAAGAAAGGAAGACAACAAGGCTGTTGCCAGGCAGCACACATTTATGTTTAAAATCCAAGAGTTAACTGATGAAATGTCGGGTTCACACGACAAGATTTTCATGCCGATTTTGCCCCGATTTTCCCTTCAGACAAGCCCTGATTATCAGACGGCTCTTAAAATAATCCCAACCGATAATCTAGCGTTCGATCGCAAATCGGGGAAATCCAACATGTTGGATTACCCCGATTTGGGGAAGGGGAAAACTGGGGCAAAATTGGCATGAAAATCTTGTCGTGTGAACTGTGGTATGAAGCAATATCACACTCGAGGTCGTGCTGTTGTACCGAATATCAGCACTGGTGTGATTATCTGTGGCATGAGGCAGGCCGAGTGCCTGCGACCAATTCATACCAGTACTGATATTCGGTACAACAGCACTCCCTCTTATGTGATATTGCTTAATTAATATAAACCAGTCCTGAAGCAGACACTTAGCAAATGAGGGAATACTAAGATTTTCAATCTATCTTCAAAGTTCTTTGTAGAAAATGTGTGAAATTTGAGCAAGAACTGTATAAAAAAAAACAAAAAACCTTCTAACATTTTTTTTTCATTTTAACTTTAGTAGTCATTAAATCCTGGATTAGACCATGTGATGTTATCTAGAACTTGTATGACGTATTCCAGCAATAAAATGTCTCAAGTGTTTAGCTGTATACCCAAATCTATGACTTCCTGTGAACTTAGTGAGGTGTACATCCAAATCCAGTCAAGTGTGGCACTCAGTCTGATTGAAGTTGAACCTATAAGATTCACTCAGTTTCTGTAAAGTGGGTTTAATAAATGCACTGCAGATGTTTTACTACTCTGTTGCAGGAATACTGGTACTGTTTATAAGAAATGGAAAGCAGAAACACAATTAGCAGTTGTCTCATTCAACAAGGTGAAAACCTGCACACAGGAAGAAACTTTGACCCCAACAGCACAAATCTGAGTTAATCAAATCTGCTCTGGCAGTGAGCTATCAACACACATTGTTCCCATTACATGCTATTGAAGCTAAATGGTCAAGTTGGGTCCTAAATTGTGTCCCAGTGCAACAAAATGTGGGTCAGCATTCCCCCCACTGCTTTTCCTCTCTCTGCATCTTAGCTTCCTTCACAGAACAATGAGTCTGACTTTTCATTTTTTCCTCACATGACAGCAGGAATGAAGTGGGAACAGGCATTACTATGACCTCAAAGTCACTTTGACTCAGAAAATTAGTCTCCAAGATCCTTTAAGGGATGTGATATAAGACCTCTGTGACCTCTCGACACTTTTCAATGCAGCTCTTTTGACAATCATGAGCACTGATTGATGGCAGGGGGCTGATGGAGCAACTTTATGTGCTTTACTTCAGGTTTTCTTTTTATTAATTAAATGTTTAATTGGAAAAGGGAAATGAGTTTGACTTAGGGGTTCTCCTGCATAGCACTGGCCTTTTGTTTGCCTTGGCTTTCCCCCCATCTTGAGCCTTTCTATCTTTGTCATGTTATTTTATGTCTTTGTTTTTATTGTTCATATATGTTTAATGTTTCACATTCTTTTGTGGTGTTTTTATCTGTTTAACTTTGTTCAGCGCTTTGTATCAGCTGCCGCTGTTCTAAAGCGCTATATAAATAAAGTTGACTTGACTTGACTTTTTTCAACAATGTTCAGTTTGTCAGCACTAATGTACGCAATGCTCAAGTGAATAACAGCAGAGATGGTTTATTCACAATCAAGGGTCAGACCTTAAAGGCCTCAAATCAGCAGCTAATTCTTAGAAAAAAATCAATTTATCAATGTATTTGTTGAGATTAGAATCATTTATGTCTCTTATGAAGTGAAAAACTTATAAATCAAGACCTCCATTTGATGACTTTTTTTTTTAAACTATCAAGCAATTGAAAAAAAATATTGCACAAGATTTTCTGCTTTGCAGTAGAGTGTTCTCCAAACATCAACCGGTTTATGTACTGTAGCTTGTTGCCAAGGAAACCTGGCAGCAAATCAGGGATCTACACAAGAAAGGTAGTGATGCAAAGGAGAGAAAGAGTGAGAGGAAAGAACTGAGACAGCCCATCCCAAAAAAAGACTTCTAAAAAAGATCTAGACTCCCTCAAATCTGGTGATGATAAGCTATATTGTAAAATCTCTTAATTATCACCAACAATCTAGATTTTAGTCCAGCAATATCTCATCAATCAAGCTGAACCTTTATCACTCATCCTCACTTTGAAATCAAACAAAAACTTCATTTTCAATAGAACCGATAAAAAAAAAAAGTACATTCCTTTTATATCCTATAGCTGCCATTGTAATGATTCTAATATCCCTGGTAGTTAATTGCACATTTGAAGATGTTTTCCTTGTCCACACAGAAAGGTGGGGGTTGAGAATGGAGAGGTTTGGGGTGGGTGTGTGGGTGGACAGATATAGCAGTGATTACAGCACGTCTGAACCAGTGGTATGGTTTGTCTGCCTAATACCTTTAATCTGATCGCCCGCTACTATCATCAATCCTATTGGATGTTGTCATGCAGCCAGGCAGCATCACTGACACCATGATGACCTCTTGTAACACTTATTTCTCAATCTAATAATTACAGTGTTGTTGTGAAATAATCTGTGTAGCTTCTGGACAATTGAGACAATGCGGGGATAAAAACTGAGATCATGGAGAAAGAGTGGACAGTTACTGGTCATTTAAGGAATATACAGACAGAGATGCTTTCAAAAATGGTAAAGACATCAACCTCCTGCAGCTTTAATACAGGCCAGTTCCTGTATTTGATGTTTGGTACACAGAGGACTGGCTTATGGGTTATCTATCCATCGCTTTACCACTCATAAGATGAACCTTTCAACACACGTGAGCTTAGACTGTCATTACATAAATACTTGCCTAAATATTTTCAAAATTAAAAAAGCAACATGTGTATCTTATCCATTGCACACCCACTTAGGGGCTTTAAGCCCCTCAGTGTCAACGTTAAAAAAAGTTGGGTCTGTGGTATTCAGTGTTGATGCTGCAAATTTACAGGAAGACGAATTTAACTCCTTTAGTATATGAATGAAGGGCAAAAAGATATAAACACCCTCTAAATAACTTTATCTCCATGGCTGCTAGAACAAAATCAGGTCATTTGAGTTTCTCCAACAGGCTCCTGTCATTTGTTTACCCCACACTTCCTGAAAGCTGATGGCAGATAGTTTAAACAAGAGGACAGAGAAGAAAAACAGCTCAGCTCACTGAATACTGAGGTTGCTGTAGGATACAGAGGAAGAAGAGGAGGAGGAGAAGGAGGAAGGGGGGGTGGTATCTTAGCAACTGAGGGAACAGTTGAATCAGGGGTGGGGGTTGCATGATGTCCACATGTTATATTTACCACAAGGGAGCGATAGAATTCATATCAGAAGGATAGCATCTGCAGGCTTTCTCCTGCAGAACTTTCAAAAATGGAAAATTGAGCCAGAACCTGCAAGAAATTCTAAATTTTTCATCAGTTCTGGTCAGAAAGAGAAGATGAGATCTAAATGATGGTGAACAGTTACAGAAAACACAAAAGAGAAGGTAGAGAGTTTAAAGGTTACAGTTACAGGTGAATGTAAGAATAACAAACGCGAAGGGGAAATGAGACAGCCTGCTAGTGCTTCCAGATGACTGAGAACACCCCCATGATGGTACATCTGGAAAAATGGTGCAGTTTATAACACAGCACAAATAAACACATTGCCTTTCAACAGTCCATTTAAACCTACTGAAGATCAATCTGCTCTACAGAAGGATAAAAGCAAAAGGCCCCTTTCAACGAGCCACTTCAGGAACAGAACCTTATTCATTCCCCCCTGAATGCTTCAGTTGCTGCCAACCAAGTGGTTTGTCATTTGGAATTAGGAAGTTTGGGCAAAAAAAAAAAAAAATGGTTTCTGAGAAATCAGGACAGGGCTCAGGTCCACCGTTCAGATTTTACACTGTTCAAATTTCTTTATTTTTTGGTTGCTGTA
The DNA here is from genome assembly GCA_006937955.1 of Pachypanchax playfairii. Lineage (NCBI taxonomy): Eukaryota > Metazoa > Chordata > Actinopteri > Cyprinodontiformes > Aplocheilidae > Pachypanchax > Pachypanchax playfairii. Next base: position 363,275 of record SSNP01000026.1, read on the forward strand.
ATGATAGCACAAAGGCAGAAGTGTTCCCGAATCTTTAACTGCTCATCCATCTCAGCGCTCAAACAGAAACCGATGGCAGTTAGCTCAGACGATGCATTAGGGGCTGGGAAAAAGCCTAACACACAGTAAAAGTGCCTGTCACAGCTTTCTAGTCTAGTTAAGAGCTTTGAAGTTCAACACAAAGTCATTACATAATTTAAAAGTAATGCATGGGAAGATACAGAAGCCAAGTTTAGTAATCTCAAACACTCAGAAAGAATTACGATGATCTTTATCTTTGAAATGTTTTACTCTAGGATTTTTCTGAAGAGGTTATTGATACTGCTGTATTTTTACTCCAATCTTCCCATTAATGTGTTTCCAACATCAGAAGATGGAATTAGGATAAGAATATTATGATGGATTAGTGAGAAAACAGGAGTGAATGGAATCAACTTACATCTGAAATGTTGCTAAATTTAGCTGTTCTTGTCTTAAGAAAACTTGAGTAAAAGACATTTGTCACACAAGTAAAGAGAATTACTGTAACTTAAATTGAATTTAGGATGAAACAGGAAGGCTTTGAAAACCACCTGTTTGTCAAGGTGAAATTCACACAAAACACATGCAAGCAACTGGAATAATAATGTTCTGAACTGTTGCAACAAAACCTGTATTTCAGGGGGAACCCACACAGGTGTTAAAAGCATAAATATGAAATTGAAACAATTTCCAGCCCAACAATGACAGTAAGCAATTACATAACTAGATAACTGAACTTCACATTCCAAATATAGAAAAAACAAATATCTGTCACTGAAGACAACTGACAGATTTTATTATTAAGAGCTATTTTTTAAGACATAAACTTTACACATAAAAGTCAACATCCAGCACGAGAGCCAGAAAAATAATCTGCATTAATAAGCCAAAATAAACTGACCATAACCTGCCCCCCCCATTCTCATCCTGCAAAATCAAAACACAGGCCTCAATCTCGGTCTCCCATCTGACATGATTTATTGGTGGGGAGTTCTTTATGCCAATCTTCCTTATGACTCAGCTTTAAAACCTCCCCCACCACCTGAAAAGATAAACTGTGCTATTGGGTTTGATAATCAGGGGACAGGTCAAGAAAGTATCTGTAAAATGTTGTTTGAGAGTCAAAACACGATGCAGAGGAATTTTACTTGTTACCATGAGAGGTTGCCGAGACAACTGAGGCCCCAGAGCCCCACAGTGGAGGGGGCTCAGTGTCAGAATATGGAGGACCCCAAGGGAAAAGCCAGTCCAGAGAGCGGGGGACTCTCACGGACAGCAGAGACATTTTCCCACAATGAAACACAAACAGAGCTGCACAGGGCAGCAAAAAACCATCGTTTCACCAAGGAGATGGAAGGAGGGAGAGAAAGAGAAGATCTGATAGATACAATAACACAAACCCAAGAATGCTAGGCCATTCCTCTTGCCACCCCCCCACCACACACTCATGTATGATACAATATTTAGCAATCCAAATAAGGGCTCAACCGTTTTCCCAGAATATTTACCTTGTGAGTAACCTTAAATTTAGAGCCAAAGAGGCTGTGAGTGTCTCCACCAGATAATTTGTCCAAATCCATGCAGTTTGCTGGTAAATTACATCGTTAAGGTAATCTGTTTGGAAAAAAAATCCACCCCTGCAATTATCCCATGCTGCAGATTAAACAGTGTATAAGTCACTGAGGACATCTGGACTGTTAGTACAGAAGTCTTAAGGCTAATGGAGGGGGGATCGGATCCTGGGACTCACAAAAGTCCTCAACTCACTTAAAGACAAACGATTTAAAGAAGGTGGTTACATATGGATCATCTGCCATTAGTCTGTGGCCTACAGATTCAAAGCCCCACATATGGCATTTAAACTGCTGTCATATTGGTTTTTGAGAGTAATATGGATCAGATATTTTTAAAAACTGCAGTGTGAGGGGATGGTTTAAAAAAAAAAAAAAAATTCTCCAAGACTTTTAGCCAAACACCTTTTTTATAAGTTGTCCCTGCTGGTATTTAGAGAGAATGAAGGCCCGTACCACTGACAGTTTCCCAGTGGGTACAACAATCTTGTTTGTATTTGGCAACAAAAACCAGTTTGAAAGCAGAAAATATTAACGACTTCAACAGAAACTGCTTGGACTTTGTCTTGAGCCAGAAAAAAGCAACAAAATAGGAATCAGGAAGATAATCATAACTTATTTGTGAATACACCATGATGACATAAAACCCTACTGCAGTGCTCATACTTAGATTTAGCCACTGGTCCCTGTGACTATGACCAAAACCAAACTTCTTGTTTTTTCTGCTCTATGATTGATGTCCCCTGACTTGAAATCTCAAGATTACATCTTTAAGAAAATGTGGCATGCAAACCTCCTTTCAAGACAGTCGGCACGAGTTTTCAAACTTCCTTTTATAGAAGTAGCCCCCAGTGCCGGAGATCATGGCCATTATAAATAAGACGCTGGAATGCAAAGGAGGGGGAAAAAATAAACATCCATGCTGCTCTGTTATCTACACCCAGCTGTTGAAATTAGAGACCCATCCTTCAGATGATGTCACTCTGGCACTGTGTTGCTGATGGAGGATTATTTTTCTAAAATTCAGCATTTTATTCAATAATAGCTGAATTCAATCAAGAAAATTAAGTCTATTGACACAAACTTCCATAAATACAGATAATGATATCAGCTGGCTTAATGTAAATTGAACTAATATCATGAAAGAAATTGGGAAACCACTGCTGGTTTCTAAAAAAAGTATAACCAAAAATTCAACTGATGGAGTTTGCATTAAGCACTACTAAGAAAAGTAGTGGAGCAGCATTTCTAGGTGCTACTTATATTTGTAAATGTAAATTTAAATAAAGATATGAAGGGGAAACATGCAGCCAAAAAGAATAAAGTTAGGCTGATGCATTGGAGGTTTCATAAATGATTCCATATGTGCTGCATATCCCAAGTGAAAGAGCTGCTCTGTGCTCAGTGACGTAGAATGTGTCCATGTCCAGTGTGGGCTCCCCTCCACAACCATCTCCTGACAAATCTTCACTCAGTAGCTCAGGATGATGTTAGCCATGGGGCAGAAGCAACGCCCGAGTCTCAACCTGCCTCCCTGCAGCCTATTTTGACAGGAGCCAATTGCCTGTGAGACGGTGGACTGAAACAACGAGAGCATTGAGCTGGATCTCTGAGAGGTGAAGGAGGGTTAGGGTGACTGACCAAGGAGAGAGAAAGCTGTGACAAAATAAAAAAATATTATGGCATTCACTAACTCCATTACCCCCTGTGTTAAATGGCTCCCACTCATGGGGAAATAATTGTCATAGACATTAAAGAGGCAATCTTACACGAGCACCTGCTCCCTGCAGCTTGATGAATGATGAACTAATATCAAATGTTCAGGGAGTTTTATGCTGAGTTTCTGCTAACAATGAACAGTGAAACAAAGTATGCCTTCAGTTTAAATCAGATTTATTTATAGATGGTGCAAATCAGGTAGTTAAGGCACTAAACTTCAGTCTCTAAAAACACAAACTTAGGCATTTCTTTTATTTGTCCTTCTTCTATTTCTACTATTTGCATTTCTTCTGTTTGTCTATTCCTATTTTTGTGTTTCTCTAACTTTTTCTTTATTCTCTGTGCACATTCACCCAAGACAAATTCCTTATATTACGCAAATGATACTTGGCAATAAATTAATTATGATTTTGAATTTCATGGAAAAGCTCTTAAACAGTACCAGCATTGTTTATTTTATTTTAAAATTTGTGGGTGTATTTTGGGAGAATGACAAGTAAAGTGAATTTAGAAACAGACTGGGAATGAGAGAAAAAAAATATCATATTTTTGCTTAAAAGACCTTCTAGGGAAAGATTCTGTGTATAATATAAAGAGACACACACTGATTTGAATATTGTATATACCAGAATACAAGATTAATGCAAAAGAACAGAAAGAGAAACTATTGATGCAAGACACAAAGAAACGTGCATTTAAATCATAACACTTCATACTCGAGTAAAATTCAAGGCTGATCTGATGCCAGGGAAATCTGGCACACCATGAACGCTCCCGTTACGCTGGAGCTCCTCTCAGTTTCAGGTAGTCCACAGAAAAAAACAGCACAACTATTGTAAGGAAGAAACAGACCGAAGCCCACTGGAGCCACCCAAAAGCTCGCTGTCAACCCTCTTCAAATACTTTTTTACACTTTTTGCATCACAGACAGAAAGAACGTACTTTCAATTTGGATAAAATGTTTGGAAATGTTTATAAAGCAAAACTTTACTCCTCAAAAAGGTGTCAGTTTTAAAAAGTCTGCATTAGTTGCATGTTTTCCTAGTTTGTTGACAGTTTAGAACTGTATGTGCACGTCCAACTGCCCACTGTGCTGCATCACTGAAAATACACACAGAAACAAAGCTCAAAACATGCTTAATTACCACGAAAACATTATCAGCCTTCAACATTACTGAGAAACCAATTGTTGCTGAGTACTGCGAGAAAAGAAAAAGGTAAAGCATTAAACCCTTACTGTTAATTACTCCCAGACTTTAGATCTGCACTAAGACTCAACATAGATACAACAAGCCGGCATGCTGCCTGCCCGCCACACAAAGAAGAACCTGGCACTAAGCCTAATAATCTGTGTACTGTGGCCTCTCGTGTGGAAGACAAATGAGGAGTAAAAGAGAAGCACAGGTTGAACAGATGACAGCAACCTTAGGGACAAAAGTTTGAAGAAGCAGGTGAACAAGCTATTGATTTACTGGTTGATGAGCTCGAAGAAGTTCAATTAAATGGTGCACATCATTTAAATGTCAGTATACTTAGATCGTGACTAATAAAGGCATAACTGGGTTGTTTTTATGTGACATAACAATGCTATTTGAAACTAGTCTGTGTAGCCCGTCAACACTTCTAGTCAGGTCAAGATAAGGAATAAACCATGTGCTTTCTAAAGGAAGTGATGATTACCTTCAGTACCATGTTTTGGACACAGTGTAGAACAACTTCACATCTTTATTCAAAGTGTGTTTGAGAAACCACACTGCAATTCACGAGGTCCAAATGTTTGTCTACAACAGAGTGAAACAAAGAATCCAGAAAAAAATGCAACTCTCAACTTGGCTTAGCAACTCCCTTCTGTTAGATCTCCAGATCGTAACCTTAACACACGAAAACCTAATCAACAGCCAAATCAAAATATCTGACGCTGTTAAAAATCATCAAACTTCTGCCTCAGCTGCCTATTGTGGGAACAATGATCCTATCTGTCCTCTGCAGGCCACCCCTCCATATGGCGTGGTAGTTTAGACCTAGTAAAACCCCAAATCACGTGTGGCTGCCCACAGCCACCCAGTGCTGATCAAAGCTCCCCCTCATCCTTCCTCCCACAGAAACAAACACAGACAACCAGAAGTCCTGTGCTCAGTCAGCAGGGTCACAGCCAGAAGCAGAACACCTCAGCCCTGTGGTTCTGTTACTTTTGGATGTCAGACACATTTTTCTTCCCCTCTCACTCCCCTCAGGTACCTGAATAAGCATAAAGCACTTTAGTCAAAACAGTGGATCTAAAAATATTCACTCAGAGCAGCTTTTTAAGTCTGATTTGAGAGTAAACACACAGTTCTCTTTTGCATGTCAAATCTAACATGGAGATGAACTTGTGAAAAAAGATTATAGAGTATTAAAAGCTCAGCTTAGCTCTGCAGATCTGCAGCTGACAAAAGAGCTGAGCTTTTCAATAAATCCATCTATTACTAACATCTATTAACTACTTTGAGATGTTCCGTTTGCAGCTTACAGATGTCTGTAAAATATGTGCATCACACAAAAACAACTCAAGCAGCCTTTGTATGGAAAAATCCTGCAAGCAACTTTCTTCTCTTTTGGGTTTGAATGATTAAACTTTTCTCCTATAATCCATTCCAATCCCTTCAGCCATAACACTCGTCTTTAAATTGTCTCTATTTCTCAATACAGTGAAGAAGCATGTTGGCGTTACTTGATGCTCTTTGAGCAACACAGTTCTGATCTTGCGGAGGCAAAAGTTTACAACTTGTCAGGCAGAGCTGTGTGGGCGAGGAGGAGGGGGATCACTGTGCTTGTACTTGTAAAACCACAGCAACCGGCCAAGAGGATCCAGTGCTGCATCACTGCCAGATGTTCAGTTGGATTAAACAGCTCTTTATGCCCTGCCATCCTATAAACAGAAAAGCCACATGAGCTGTGAGAGCTGAGGATGCCCTTGAGAGTTAAAGCATTCAGTTTGACTTTCCTGTTTTATTATATTTAAATAAAACTTTTAGTTTCACAACAAAGCTCTCAATCTTGATTAATCTGTGTCTACATTCATTTCTGATATTTAGACAGCTAAGCTGTGAGGAGACACCTGTCTTCTGTTAGAGAAAGAAATATTTTGACGTGCTGGTGTTAGGATGTAAAACAGAACCAGAAAAGGTCATGCAGCCAAGTTTAACTCAAGAGAGAGAAAACTGCTGCCGGCACCGGCAGCGTGGATGTACATTCTCATACTAATAACATCAACAAAGAAAAATATACTCATCAAAATAAAAAGCTGACAGAAGATTATTTATTCGAATAGTATGGGCAAAAATCACGATTTCTCTTTATGTCAAGCATCTTTGTTTGTTATTTTAGGGAAATGACATTCACACTAACTCTAAGATGAGTCAATAGGTCTTCCCTCGACTTTAAACCGGACTTTCTGACAGGAATCACCTCTGCACATTATGCAATATTAGAAAAAGACGCTTCTTTGGATGCAGGGGAGCAGAACAGCAATGACACCGGCAGCTGAGGTGGCGCAGTGCCCTCTATAGACCATCACAGGGATAAATCCGTGTCCGTCTAGCCCAGAGAACGCACAGTTGGAATCATATCGAGGTCAAATGCATTGAGCAGCGTGTGAATTCTCCATGAAGTCGGTCATTATAATCACATCTGATGACAAGCAGCTGAAAATCAGAGCTACTGCTCGGAAAAATATGCAGAGGCAAACTGCCATGCGCAAAAATGCTTATAAATTAACCAAAATCTCTAATGGCGGCCTATAACGTGGTACTGCATTACCTACTGATGGCAAACATCGGATTAATGAGCAAAATTTATTTTGTAGTTTCTACTAAGCTTCAAATCAAGAGCTGGGTTTGTACTGCAAAGTAGCCGCTTCATGTTCACCTTAAAAATTACAAGCGACTGTTACATTTCAGATCAAGGGGAATTTAAAACAATAAGAACTGATAATAATATAAGCTAAGTGAGACTGCAGGAGTCCTCAGGTCGCGTATGAAGGCGTCCAACCTTTTCCAGCCGCTGACATCCTGCGCGTCAGCGCGCTGCTGATCCGAGCTGCGGGTAGAACCATCCCCGCACATTCAGATCGTTCTCCATTCATACACAGACAAATCTCAAACTTACCTTCAAGATTATTTACGAGGAAACAGCAACTGCTCGATAATAATAATCCCGTGTGGCTGTCAGCGGGCAAATATGAGCCAAAAATGCGTGTGAGCGCAGATTTGGGAGCAGAGAGTCGATCCCCTGCTGACTGCGTGAGCCTGTTCATTCAGCTGAATGATAGCGGGGAGTGACGGCACTGACAAGTCGGTCAAAACAGCAGCACCACGCCTCCCTCCTTAAAGCCGCCGCACTTCTACTTGTCTGTTAAAATCAGTCCGAAATTACAAGGTTACAGGACAAATTCCATTGGATTAACTAAAAAGCGACCTGTAAAATATGAATGGATGGAAAGGAAACCTCACGATGTTATTAATGATAATGAGCGATAACAACAGGAATGTGTTTGGGATAAATTCCCAACAGAAAAGATAATAACAGAGCAGAGTGAAGCAATAACTTCCACTTTTCTCATGAAACATTATCTTTATTATCTTTATATATTTTGACATTAAAAATATCAAAACCAGGTCAAAAATTTTATTAAGTGTGAAAGAATTCAAGCAAACCAAGGCAGCACAATAAATCATCTTTCAGTTCTATATTTCATAGAAATGTATTTATTATCACAGAAAACAAATTGGGGTTTATATATAATACAGCCTGATTTGGATATTTTAACATTTCTGTCTTTTAAATATATATGACAGTTGCTATTAATTTGATTTCCCACAATCTCTTAATTGCTCATTTGTTTTGACTGCAAACAAATAGTTTCCAGAGAAAAACGTCTACAGGTTTTTGTGTTTACAATCTAAATATGTCAAAGTTTCCTGTATATGCAAGAAGAAGCTCTTTTGCTCCGCCCACCAACGTTTAATTTGTTGAATCATAAAGAAACACAGTGACTGGATGTGTCTTCATCTCCCTGTTATCCTTCATTATTGTGTAGAATTGTTCCACTTCAACATGTGCTCAAACATTTACATCATCTATGTGTTTGACATGAAAAGACAATGTAATGTAACATGCAGGTAATTCCTCAAAGAGAAATGGAAGGTCAAGGTTGAAATGAACTATAACCTGATATTCCAATGATATTCCAGATAATTCATGCTGTTGAGAAGGACAAACTGGGGACTGAAATCTGATTTAAATGTGTCAGGAACACATGTTTGAGTGCATGGAGCTCGTTCCTGTCAACACACCAGAGTTTTATCATTCAAAAAACAACAGCAGCCTTTTTCTTTGTGTGTCTCATTTTCACACACTGATTGTATGAATCCAAACAAACTCAATTTCAATAGTTTTTGAGTTTGAAAAGAGCTGTCTGCGTGTTTTTGGACCCCAGTTCTGAGGGTCTCCTGCTCTGGATATTTCTATCTTTTCTTGTGCTGACAATAAATTAAACATGTCATCATCTGCAAAACTTTCCTTTTGTTTAAATCTGATATGTTGTGCAAGAGGTGGAACCGAATTGGCTTCAAATGTTCTTCGTTTTTTCAGTTTTTATTGATAATTTTAATTAGATTATTAAAGGTTTTTGCAAAGTTGCACCTTACTCTTCTTCATTTTGATGCTCTTTAATGACATATGAAAGAAGTGATACACATTTTCCAAACAACAGCCTGCAACAGATTTGTCAATATAAAGTATAAGAATGAAAGTAGACACCTAGCTGCGACCTGCATTGTTTGGCATTCCTTCAACACCTCAATGCTATTGGACAACAACAACTTGAATAGTTCTTTGTATTATTCAGATCTACCAAATAGAACCGTGATGCTCAGGGTTGTTGCGGTCATGGTTTTTTCACTTTAAATAAAAAGAAATGTGAAATTACTTTTTAAATATGAACAAACCGGTACCTTTTATGAGTTCAAATTGTAACTATGTGGGATTTTATTTCCTTTCCAGAATGAATGAAATGCCTAAGCTACAGATGATTTTAAGATGGTGGTCTCTCCGGGGCAGAGAGACAGAGTGGAGCTGTCCAGCAGCTCAGCGGTTTGGCCTGTCAAAGCTGCAATGACATTATCCAGTGGAAGCAAATGATTCAACTCCAGGGAAAAAAATGCTAGCAAGAGGCCTCAATTAATCTCTTCAGTTTGGCAAACCTGGAGGTGGGGGAGTTAAATCTATAATCCAGATTGGATAGTATATCATGGAGGAGTTAGATTCATGTCAGATAATGACAGTAACCTGAGGCTTTTAGTGGGACCCCTAAAGTCAAAGAATTCATGTTTCGCTGCGTAGACACCAGAAGTCAAATCAGACTTAACCAACCTATTGTTTGGAATATGACATGAAATGTTATATAATGAACCGACCGTGTCCTAGAAATTCTTCAGCGATGCCACAACAAATTAAATAGTTTTCCAGTAAACCCAGTGAGTGAGGATCTCCGTCCAAAGCTTGGAGGTAATTGTTCCAGATTTTACACTGACCTCAGAGAGAACTGAACAGATCCAAGCAGACTCTTTGTTAAAATACACTTGACAAACTTTTAAGTATACAGTAAGGAGGCCTAAAACCACTGTAAAAAAATACCCGGCAGACAAACCAGGCTCAAGTCAAGCTTTCCTAATAAGGTGAAACTACTGTGTTTAGCCAACACTAACAGATTTGGTTACAGGAGAATCCACTGAGCGTCTGTCAGACAGGAGCCGACTCGTCTGGAGACGCTTTCGATTTGACAGATCTGTGGATGCAAAAAGGTCCAGTCGACACCCAGAGATCTCAGGGGTGTTTGGGAGAACGGCAGGCTGTTAAGTAAATTCACACGTGTCCACCTAACGTGTAGACACATTCACTACTCTGGTGCAAACAATTTACTCTATGAACCCAGACTGTAACTAACATAACTCCTATATGACCAGTAATGTAAAGAAATACTCAGATCTGAAACTGTGTTATTCATTAGAACCAGTTTGTTTGACGTCTTTCAGTTTATAGAAATAATCAGTAACTGTATTATAATGAAATTTGCAGCTGCATTTACCATTTGTTTGTTTCAAAGAGCCCTGAGAGGCACAACATTTAAAAACATTTGGACAAGTTGAATTTAAATTTTTAACAGAATAGTTTGTTGTCATGTGTCATAATGTTTTCAAAGGAGTCACAGATTCTCATGCAAACAATAGTACATGACACTGAACAGAAATACATAAAAAAAAAATCTGATTACACATTCTAGTCCACAACGCAACACTACTTAAAGGTATATCATGTAAAATCACTTTTTGGAGCTTTTAACCGTGTTGTGATGCTATTTATTAAAAAAAACCAGAGTGGTTTTAGGCTTAATCCACACATTTCTCAGTAATCCTCCTGAATCCTGCACTCTGAGCAGCTGCTCCACTCTCTCCAGGAAAACAACTGACTGTAACATAGTGATGTAACAATATTAAACCAGGAAGTGCCCAACGTGTCCGTGCTGTCCCTGCAGATTAAACACACAGACCCTGAGCTGCGAGAGTCCAAAGCAAGACCCTAAGCACCACCGTTTTGTAGTATTTTACTTTCTAAATATGTCTCGGTGAAAATGTGCATTTGGTTGTGAGAGTTACAAGAATTTATTCACCATTTTATTCAGGCAGCTCAAGGGGCAGCACTCACGAGGAGGGGGCCTGGAGGACAGATGGGATTTTAGGTAAACCGAGTGTTTTACTTCCTGGTAGAAGAATAATTTGAGAATATAGGTTTCAGGACAAATAAATACTATATAACACCAACGGTAACATTTTATCATATACAGTATGTACCTATCCTAGACGTTGAAAGCTGTAAAATAGCAGGATACTGGACCTTTAAATCAACAACAACTAAGTCTAATGCCTGAGTTTAGTCATCCAGTTTCTGATGCTTGTGTTCAGTCAAAGGCAAGAGGCCAAATGCCGAAGTTCATTAGGTAAATTACACAGTGACTTTGCAAAAAAACGTATAAAACCTACAACCACATAAGCTTGTTTTAATGTAACTTTCAGAGTAGACTATAAGTAACAGACTCTATGAAGATATGTGTTGTTTTAAATCATTAAATCACATGTTCTTGTTTTTAAACATATACTGCATTGCTTTGTATCATGTAGCTTTGAACATACTGCATCAGATTGTATTGCACTGCATCACATGGCATCTTATTGTGTTGTATCATATTGTCTGACATCTTGACTTATCGTTTCATTTAACTTTTAGATCATGTTTGAATATAAATAATAATGGTTGATGTTTCAGTGTCTGACAGGCTTTTGACATCTTCTTGCAGCATTTTTATTCATGATGTTGATTGTAGTTGAATGATGTAGAAGCTCTTGGTGCCCTTGAACACTCCTTGAGCGATGACACAGATGAATAAATGACTGAAACGTTTTTGTGTCAGTGATGAAAATTACTGCTTTATATAGAGCCTCAGCTGTGAGAGTGATGACGGTAAATAAAAGGGAATTGCTACAACGAGAGTGACTTTAGGCACCGTGGATGAAAAATTATAATCTTAATTTGAAAAACTTTTAAACTGATGATATCTGTTCACACAGTAGTATTTATGTCAACGTGCCAAAAACTGAGAGCATGGAGATAAACATGGGCAGCAGATCTCCAGAATGATGGATGACGTGTTTAAATGCCACATGTTGCGCTGCACATGCCAAGAAACCACCAGGCCCGGTCACAAGCTTGTTTGATTTGAAAAGCTTTTCTGGAACTCTCATCAGATTGTGCAGTGATAAAAACCAGAAGCTACTTGTTAAGTTTTCCAAAACAAAATGCAAAATTCAAGTGTTTTCCAGATAAACGTGTCTGTTTTAGTTACTCAAAGATATCTTAAACATTTAAAAACATTGTTTGTTTTTTTTTTACCAGAAAATCAAACTAGTTTTAAAAAATCCAGCTGTAAAAACACTCTGATGCAGCACAACTATTGTCCCAATAAACCTTGACAGATGTTTCTAAAAATGACCACATCCCCCCCAAAAAATAAAAATACAGCAAGAGGCAAAAAGTCGAAATAAACTGAAAACAAAAAGATAGTTGAAAATATAAAGAAAAGAAAACAGCCTGAAACTTCTTCTAAACAATCTGCATTTTACTTATAGAAGCACCAGAACTTTCTGTCAATGGATTCTTGATTTAACCCTTCAATATCCAATAGTGTGAATATTTTAAGTACTTTACTTTTCCAAACTATAAATACTTTCTAATCTCTTTTTATAAATTTTCAGCAATGACTGTAAAAAAACTTAGATTTTTTTCCACAAAGTTTCAGAAAATGACCAAACCTGTTCACATTCGTAGTTTGTTAATTTCTCTCTCGTTTTTAGGACAGTTAACGTCATGTTATGATAAACTATTGCGGATGTTACCAAAGTGAACAGATAAAATGAGATTTCACATTCATCCAACCACTCGAGCGTTTACTTTATCTTATTAAAGGCTTTATTTTATCTTGAACAAATGAGTCTTTGTGTTACATTTGGTTGGAAAAAAGTAACTTAATAAATAATTTAGTTCAGACGATCCAACTGGAATAAAAACAGGATGAAGTTTCAAAATCCAAAATCCAGCTTTAATGAACTGACAACCATAACATCAATGTTTACTGTAAGCAATAGGCATCATGTACTTGATAGATTTGATCGATTTAATACCCACAGAAATCTAAATAAATTCCAATTTAAAGTTAAATATATTGTTAATATTGTTCTGTAGAAATAAGTTACTGCAGAGAAGATGGAGGTTGATGGTTTAAACACTGAATATAACCTTGCTTCTTTCCACCTGACACGACTCAGCTGAATTGATGTTTTGTGTTGCACAGTCTGATTGTTTATGTCTGTCCACATGTCAAACAGGGTCAATATTTGAGTGACCTCTAAGGAGACGAAAAGAAAGAGAAATACAGCTCCGTTATCCTCCAGCTGACCTTGATATCAGCTTCTTCATCCTCTTCTTCTACAGTATGTTCTTCTTTTGTTTCCTCCAGTTACTTTATGAATTGTGATGACTGTGATCAATAAGACACCACTGTTCTATTTGTGTCTCCTGGGATACATTTCCTTTCATTTCCTGGCTGCTATCAAAGCCTCCCTACATCTGTCATCTCTCATTTTTGGCAGCACAGCTGTTGATCTGTTATCTCCCCCAGTTTATGAAGTGACTTTAAAAACCAGCATCTCTGGAAAGCCATTAAATGAACACTAAATCTGGCAGAAATGTCAATTCCTGGAAACAGAGAGAGAAGAAATGTCCCTCTGGGTGACTGACAAACTAAACAGAGTACAGCAGCATCCTCATTCGCACTATCATCCAGTCACTGACTTCTGATTGATAGTGACACATTGCTGCTGATCAATACAAACATTCTATGTTCCAGTAGACATATCTTCAATCAACTGCCTTCTATTTGTGTAGATACAAGTTTTTTCTAATGTTAAATGGTTGATAGCAGAAACATTGAAACTTATATCTGAACTGCTAAGTGTTTATAAGATTTTCATCTCGCTACACCTCCCGATAACAGGACTGCACACAAGCACGGATTGGCTCTCACATCACGGGGTTGGCTGTGACATAACACAGCTTATTGTGTGAGGAATGGAATGCAACAACAGCAACGAGCTTCAATAGGACTTGAAAGCCAAACGATTTCATCACTGCCAGGTATTTCATTCTATCTCCACCAGGAGAGGAATTTAGATCCTAGAAACATCCATGGCAGCAGGAACCCAGTGAGATGAAGAAGTTCCTCTCACTTACATAACACAACCTACAAGTTTGGTAAAAGTTCCTATAGAGGTTTATTGGAGTGTTTCATATGATGCTCCTGGAATAAAAAAAAAAATGGAGAAAAGAATCATCATTATAGGTGAACTGTATGATTCATGTTCAACTTTCTGTTTATTACACCCCCATCTTCTACTGATCTAACCAATCAGAGCTTGTATTGTTTCCAGTCCATTCATTATCTCTTATTGACTTTTATTCCTTCACAACTTTGACAGCTGAGAAGACGTGAGCTCCCGCCAACCCAAGTTTGTACTATTTATACAGTGTAGTTAGAGTGGTTAGCTATATGTCCAGAAAGCTGGATTTTGGAGGGAGGGATTAAATCCACCCACTGTCAAGGACCCTGAGACCGACAGGACCGCCCAATCCTTCCCACTCTCTAAGCTCCAGACCGCATGCAGCCTGGGTGGAGAGATGCTGTGGGTGGAAGGAATGGTCAGAAAGGAGGAGTTGCTCCACTCTACTGTATGAGGTGTTTGAAACATAGAGATCAACAGCCAAAAGGATTTCTCATTTCTCCGCTTGTGAGTAAAATACAGTCTTTTTTCCATGAACACATAATATGAAATGTGTTTTCCAAAAGATATTCAGAAAAGTGTCAGAGTGGGTTGAGAAAGAAAATGTAATGACTCAAATCAAAGAATGCAAAGCAGTTGTTTACACAGATGTCACAAGATAAATTCCAGTTGCATAAAGCAAGAGAAAAACAAATGTTGCAGGGCTGGAGTCAATGAAATTGCTCATCATTATGTCCATTATGTGATGGTGACCTAAAAATTCCCCTTGTTGCTGAAAATGCCAAACATGAGAGCTGCTGTAAAAGGAAAAAGTATGCATCATATTTCCAAGCACATGGATTAGTTAAATTTACCAAACATTGCTTAAGTACCTCAAAGTAATTAATAACTGCTATCTGCAGGTCATCAATGAGAGTTCTATCAGAACACAATATTTACAGACAGGAAGAATTGTTTTATAAGATAATCCTCCCTGTATGAGGAAACACACGTAACACACGTAAGTCGCTTTGGATAAAAGCGTCTGCTAAATGACAGTAGTAGAAACACAGATACAGACTGGGTCGCTTTGATAAAATTATGATGCTAGTGGAATTTAAACTGAAGAAAAACTAAAAATTTTCTTCTTAAATAACAAATAACACATGACTCAGTTGTTCTTATCATGTACATTCACATGTGTGTCATGGAAACAACATATGATGTTCTGCCTGCAGGGAAAAAAACTCAAACATTCATAAACAAATCTTCAAAAGCAAAAGCATCTCTGTTTGACATTTCTATTAACTGATAACAGAACAACAAACATGCTGGAAGATCAATCAGATGCTGAATGTCACACTGTCCCTGACTTTTTGCTCATCTGTACATCCATCCCACAGTGTTGCTGGTCCCTTTGTCTTGGATGCTCATATACAGTCTTTCAGGAATGCAGACTGAAGTCTGATACGCAGAGGCCTTGCAAGCATAACAAAGAGCAGAAGCCTCAGAGAATAACACACAACCAAAGCCTCAAAGAATTCCCTTAGAATCAGCTGCAAACCAGAAATCTGTGCGCTGGAATGGAGGGCAGGAGAACTACTGAAACCCCAAGTTTAAATAGCACCGACTCAGCTGCTGGTGACTGCCTGAGATACTCAACACTTTGGTTTTCTGGACTTCACTGAAACTGGATAAAAATATGATTCTTTTAGGCTGAAAATTTTATTTAAACAAGCTTACTATATAAACTGTTTCTAAAATCGTTCAAACTGAATAAAATGTAATTAAAAGCCCAAAGAAAAGACACGCAAACCATATAATCAGCAAAAAATAGAGCAATTTGAAAAATCTGATGACAGCAAAACTCTATATGTTAACAAAAAGACAACAAAACGGAAGGAACTGACCCAAAAACAAA
Organism: Pachypanchax playfairii; assembly: GCA_006937955.1. Classification (NCBI taxonomy): domain Eukaryota; kingdom Metazoa; phylum Chordata; class Actinopteri; order Cyprinodontiformes; family Aplocheilidae; genus Pachypanchax; species Pachypanchax playfairii. Next base: position 379,414 of record SSNP01000026.1, read on the forward strand.
AAACAACAAAGCTCCATAATTAGCAAAGCATCCAAACTGGATGAGTCATTTAGAAGATGTGACTTATAGAATAGTAAAAGGTGTCAGGTATTCTGACAAGAATGCTCCCAAGGATGAGAGAGGTTTGTAAATGAACAATGGTCATGAAAAAACCTCGTCAACTAGTCCTATAGATGTGGGAACAGTGTTTTTTACTGCTGTTTGCAAAAACATAAACCTGTTCTATCAACAGGTGAGTTAAATGTTGTGGTTTCAGTTCTGCTTTTGAAGCACCTTCAAGTTACTTGAAAAAGTTTTTTATTTCTTCTTCTGAATAATAAAACTTAAAGATTTGGTTTAAATTGTCTGTTAGAGATAAGCAGTGTAAACCAATTTTCCTGACATGGATAGAAGTCAAAATAAAACTAAACTTAAATGTTTTAGATGGCTGTATTAAAGGATAAGGCTAAGTGTCACCAGTATCAGCTCCTGAGTGATGTCAAATAAATTATGTTCTTATCAGGGGCCATACATTTTTTTGTCTTTGTTTTTTTTATCAGGCAAAAAGTTCCTTTCCTCCTTTTGAGAGTCAGCTGTTGCCGTGTGACTATGTTCTGTAAGATTAATCACAAAATGTGTTTTAGTCTGTTCCAAGTTTTTACACAGGCCATCGGGGATTTGTGTGTTGTTGGCAAGTGTGGGTACAAGGAGTTATTGCTTCCAGCTTGTTCACATTTTTTAGGAGGCGTAAGAATAGAATACATGCACCCAGTTCAGACTTACATGTGCAGGTCCTTGTTTGCCTTGACCCAAGTCACTGCAAAAGTTATAGTCACCATCGTTCTCTCTTCAAACTGAATGACTTTGAAAATAAACTGGTCTTAAAAAACAGTTTTCCCAGGCTGTTTCAAGATAGTCAAGTACAGTAGGGCAAAAAAGTATTTAGTCAGCCACCAATTGTGTAAGTTCTCCCACTTAAAAAGATCAGAGAGGCCTGTAATTTTCATCATAGGTATACCTCAACTATGAGAGACAAAATGAGGAAAAAAAATCCAGAAAATCACATTGTCTGATTTTTAAAGAATTTATTTGCAAATTATGGTGGAAAATAAGTATTTGGTCACCTACAAACAAGTAAGATTTCTGGCTTTCACAGACCTGTAACTTCTTTAAGAGGCTCCTCGGTCCTCCACTCGTTACCTGTATTAATGGCACCTGTGTGAATTCGTTATCAGTATAAAAGACACCTGTCCACAACCTCAAACAGTCACGCTCCAAACTCCACTATGGCCAAGACCAAAGAGCTGTCAAAGGACACCAGAAACAAAATTGTAGACCTTCACCAGGCTGGGAAGACTGAATCTGCAATAGGTAAGCAGCTTGGTGTGAAGAAATCAACTGTGGGAGCAATTATTAGAAAATGGAAGACATACAAGACCACTGATAATCTCCCTCGATCTGGGGCTCCACGCAAGATCTCACCCCGTGGGGTCAAAATGATCACAAGAACGGTGAGCAAAAATCCCAGAACCACACGGAGGGACCTAGTGAATGACCTGCAGAGAGCTGGGACCAAAGTAACAAAGGCTACCATCAGTAACACACTACGCCGCCAGGGACTCAAATCCTGCAGTGCCAGACGTGTCCCCCTGCTGAAGCCAGGACACGTCCAGGCCCGTCTGCGGTTTGCTAGAGAGCATTTGGATGATCCAGAAGAGGATTGGGAGAACATCATATGGTCAGATGAAACCAAAATAGAACTTTTTGGTAGAAACTCAACTTGTCGTGTTTGGAGGGGAAAGAATGCTGAGTTGGATCCAAAGAACACCATACCTACTGTAAAGCATGGGGGTGGAAACATCATGCTTTGGGGCTGTTTTTCTGCAAGGGGACCAGGACGACTGATCCGTGTAAAGGAAAGAATGAATGGGGCCATGTATCGTAAGATTTTGAGTGAAAACCTCCTTCCATCAGCAAGGGCATTGAAAATGAGACGTGGCTGGGTCTTTCAGCATGACAATGATCCCAAACACACCGCCCGGGCAACGAAGGAGTGGCTTCGTAAGAAGCATTTCAAGGTCCTGGAGTGGCCTAGCCAGTCTCCAGATCTCAACCCCATAGAAAATCTCTGGAGGGAGTTGAAAGTCCGTGTTGCCCAGCGTCAGCCCCAAAACATCACTGCTCTAGAGGAGATCTGCATGGAGGAATGGGCCAAAATACCAGCAACAGTGTGTGAAAACCTTGTGAAGACTTACAGAAAACGTTTGACCTCTGTCATTGCCAACAAAGGCTATAAAACAAAGTATTGAGATTAACTTTTGTTATTGACCAAATACTTATTTTCCACCATAATTTGCAAATAAATTCTTTAAAAATCAGACAATGTGATTTTCTGGATTTTTTTTCCTCATTTTGTCTCTCATAGTTGAGGTATACCTATGTTGAAAATTACAGGCCTCTCTGATCTTTTTAAGTGGGAGAACTTACACAATTGGTGGCTGACTAAATACTTTTTTGCCCCACTGTACATGTTGTGTCCTCAGATGCTCATACATCCCTTGTATCTGATGCTTTTTCACCACCGTGTGTGTATATTTAGTTTGTGCTAATGGCTTGCAGTATATTCAAGGTACAGGACCATAGCAGCGTGTGCTTGTCTCTAATCGTCTCTTTGATTAAAGGAGCATCTTGGCACTCTACCTCTAAGCTTCTGTGGCTCACGTTGGAAAGAAATTGGCCAAGACACATACCAAAAAGCACGTTTCATGCAGTGGAATCAAGCCAAACTCAACCACAAAGCCACCAAGAGGCAACCACTTAACAGGAGCATCATCCTCTTGTATAGTCTGTAATAATGGCATGGAGAAACCCAAACCACTCTTAAAGAAACACCAGAAGGCTTTTTAAAGAGACTGATTAGCCTAGAGTTGTGGAAGGTGAAGTGTTTGCAGCTTCTGTAATATTATGTACTCATGAAGACATAAATAAATCCACACAGAAATGCAGTGGAACACAAATACTCCCACTGGCTGCTTCCGTGCTGCTTTTGTTTGGTTGTCAGGCAGTTGGTGTGAGCAAGCAGCAGCAAGTACCATCAATGTTTGATACACGTCTCTGCTTTTAATGAATGAGGTTGGATTTGATGTAAAAAGAGAAAAGCTGGCAGAGAGAGAAAAAACAATTCTGTGTTTTCATTGCAGCGGGATTTGATACCATTATGATGCCACTGTTTGCCACACTTGATTGTATTGTGAAAGTTAGAGCCCAGCTTTGGTTTACCAGGTCATCCCACAAACAAACTCTCGACCACAAGCTGAGCAGTTTGTCTGGAGAGTGCTGCTTGTTCTCCCAGACATCGAGCACACCTTTTTGACCCACTGCCAGGATGGAGCTTCCAGACAAAGGTGTCTAATTCTGGCAAAGATCACTGAGAAAACAGGTTCTCCACTTTCCTTTTGCCTTTAAGCTTTTGCAAGTTTTGAAATGTGCATAGTTAAAGCAAGTAGCTTTATTTGTCTCAAAACACAACTCTTTAATGTACTTTTCTCCTTTAAAAGTCAATGAGGCATGCATTTGTGTGTCTGCATGCATGGTCTTGTAGAATCATCAGCTACAGCCACAATACCATTGTGACAACTATTTATGTGTCATTTGATCTCCATGTGAACTATTTACAGGAAACAGGAAATATGAAAGTGAAAAACAGTGTCAGGACTATGAGAATTCATATATAAGAAAATAAGAAACTTAAAAAAAACTGTTTCAGTTTACCAAAAAGAATAATTAAACATAAATGTGTGCAGAGCAGCATGAGCAAGAGTTTCAATTGTTTGTTGAGCATAAAAAGAAGTCAGACTCAAGCAGTGACTGCTACTTTTGGGAGAAACCACAACTATGTCAGCTTAAGCTCAAGATAACATATAGACCAGAACAGGATATTAAAAGGGAGTTTACAGCTCCCTGAGAGGCCCAGTCCAGCTTTTGGTTGGTGTTTATTGCACCAGCTTTCTGTAAAACAACAAACAAACAATCACTAGATATTTTGAAGAAATACACTGGAAATGAAAAACTTCCTTCTCATTGTTAAACCAGAATGGAGACATAATGGTTGACAGGATGTCTGCATGTCTAAGTGTTTTAGATGTCACGGAAGATAAAGATCACAAAGAAGTTGCTTTAAAGGTAAAAGAAAATGCAGGCGAAACTGTCAGTTTACCTGTAATGGTCCAGCCAAGAACATCTTTATTTTAATCTCACAGAGAGTTTGTAGGTAAAGAAGCATGATCCAGGTAATCCTGATGGATGAATAGTTATGTTATGTAATAACAGAGATGACAACTTTTACCTGCAGTCTCACCTTGTAGTTATTTATTACTGTCCTCACATTTAGAGAAGCTACTACAGCTCTGAGCTTTTTTTTGGATCAACAGAACATTTCTGATCTGTATATTGTGTTCCAGATGAACTGCAGACCTCCAGCATGGCTGCTGCTAAAATTAGTCCTGTAAGTCGAGTTGCCCCTTTGAAGCTGCCTCACAGGTTTCAGGCTTCTGCGATCACAGCTTTTTACTCTTTCATGCGTGGCTCAGTAGCACCGGCTCGATGGCCGCCCGAGCCAGACGACTGACTGGTGGAGCAAAGTGGAGCGTTTTCACGTGAACAGCAACACATCAGTAGGAACAGTTCCCTGAAAGGCAACACTAGCTTGAAAAAAATGTTTGGTTAAATATCTGCACACATAAAAAATATCCTGTTCAGTTTTTATTCTAATATAATCTTCTCATGCTTTAGTGTGCAGTTTTTGAGCTTTCTTCCTAAAAGTTATCAAATAAATTGAAACATATTGTTGCTCATCACACCACATGCATACCCTGAATGCTCCATATCTAAATGAGGGAATGACAAGTAGTATTTTTCTGTGGTATCACTGATGGCACTGGAGCAAGCAGCAAGAGAGCCATGAAATCAAGCACCTCATTCATGTATACCTCGAGGGTCCGTGGCAGATGTGATGGGAATGGGATGGATAACATTCAGAGGGAACTGGAATCATGATTAAATCTACCACCTTCACTGACTGACCTGCTTTTGAATTAATCTGCTTCTCACCTCTCTCTAAAACACAGAAAATTCTCAGTTTTTATACACGTAGAGTGTTTTATTTTTGCACAACTCATAATAAAAATAATTTGCACTGGAAAGAAGTTGAATTTAGACTCAGATGCATGCTATGATTTTGTTTTTCTTCACCCATATTATCTGACATTACTTATATTTCCAAATACCAGTAAACTCTCCCAAATCCGGCAGGTGTGGTTACAGCTATTTGCGTTATGAAAAACCTCATTTAAAATGTGGGGAGTGCCTGCAGCACTGAAAATTCTTCTGTCAATATGCAGGCTGAGTCACAGAACCTGTAATGACCTTTCTTTAACATACAATACTCTTTTTAAAAGAAAAATAGCATTTCAAGCAACTATGCTTTTATGTTTGCGTTTGTCTCTAAGTATCACAAAAAGACTATTACACACATATCTTAGTATTTTGATTTTGTGCAACATTTTCTTTTGGTTGTGCTCAGAAGAAACATCTCTAATGATCTGATTTCTCACCAAAACTAAAATCACAGAGGGAGAGTTTAGATATTTTTAAGCAAATTTGTGCACAAACCCACATTCCCCACCTTGTCTTTGTCATTAAACCCCTCCTGCAGCTTAAATAACATCAGTTTAGATGTTGCTGCCCCACTGTTACTAAATTATTCATGGCTAAAACAGTTAATTACGGTTGCTTTTAAGCTGTCCTTTGTTCTAATTCTGTTTATTTAAATCATTTTTTCATTCTTTTACTTATGCTTTTGTTTCATGTAAAGCACTTTGAATTGTCCTGTACATGAATTGTGCTATACAAATAAACTTGCCTTGCCTTGCCTTGCCTTAATTAGTCAAATGACTAAATCAACACCTATGCAAATATTTTACATACATTTCAAGAAAATATGAGTGCACATTAACTTAATTAGTGATAAAAACATGCAATTAAATTTTCAACTCATAGGAATCATCTTCATGCAACAGACGATCTTGGAGGGTAGGACCGCTGTCACCTAGCAACCAGGTAAAACAAACCCCTGAAGCGTCGCACAGACAGTAAAAAAATCCACAGGAAGCTCAGAAAAAAGCCAGACCAAAAGTTTCGGTTTCAATGAAAAATGGTCAAACAAACGATACAGATTTTTGGTCGCATTAAACCCACAAAGAAAGCTCTGGCGGTAAGTGGGTAACGTGATTTTCAGTTAAAACGTGCGAAGAAAAAGAATCGTCATTTAGCAAGAAGGCCGCAGAGAACCTGTTTGTTTACTTATCACCACGTTTTAAACAAGTCATTTAACATGACATATTAGAAAACACTTGAAGCTTCTCATTTTCATGCAACAGGCAACTTTTTTTTTTTTTTTTAACGAAAGACATTTTGCAATCTTGGCTTGTCAGCGCTAACTTTAATCACGATGGCTTCCTTCCATGAAACGTCCTACTAAATCATCCAGGTGAATAAGAATTTACAATAGCGTTTCAGGGCCTTTGGAGCAGGTTTACCTGAAAGGAATGCAATCGTTTCAAATTATTTTCAGTTACACCTGTGCTTTACTCGCTGCCATTTGTTGTCAGTTCTCATTAATTTTATTAATGTTATTGTAAAAACAAGTTTGTTGCCAAACAGGCTCTTTGGTTTTATCTTTTTGGTCTCCATAAGTATAGTATTGTGTGCTTATTTTATCTGTTTGGGTTCACTTTTGATGTTGCCATGTTACATTAATGTAACAAAAGCATTTTATTGTGAAATTATTTGTATTGTATATTTTGTTATTATAGCAAATGCACTTGAGGTTGTTTTGAAATGATTTACACTTCTTTGCTATATTTATTATATATGTGAGGACTGTCTTTATTTGACAAACCTTAGAAATGTGTTTTCATCTCACTGAAACATATTTTCAAATATAGTAAAAAGGGAAATACAATCTTAATACAGTCATCTTTGTGGCCGTTTCAAGGTTATTTGATAATATTCACTGAAATGAAATGAGCACAGCTCTCATGTTTATTAAAACAAATAAACAAAGAAGAACAACTGTGATGTGAGGAGTGTAGCACAACAAACAGGGTGACAGTGGAAAACCAATCTAATCATTTAGGTCTTATCTTTTATTCCTGAAGCCCCGGGGACCACTAATTGCATCAGTGTCCATTGGAAACATATGACAGAGCATATGTTGATGTTCAAAAGCACAGAAGGGGGGTATTGCGACTGCTCCAGCCAACCTCTCTTTCAATGGCCTCCAGTGCTAGTTCAGTCAATATTGGTTTAATGTTCTACAGTTTTTTGGTCTCTGCTGAGGCCTGGCTCTGGTTTGAATCTGCAGAGCTTACCTGCTCTGTGCACTTATCCTGACTGCATCTTCATGTCTATTGCTTTCCATGTGATATGTGTGCCATAAACTCCATCTTTTCATTTTTGGGGCTTTGCAAAGCCCAAACCACGAGCCTATGTTTTAAACCCAACGTGTGTTGAAGCTGGGCTGCGCGGATTGTTCTACATACAATCCCAAGATAAAATGGGAAATATCTCAAACAGAATGTTTAATTCTCATGTTATGGCAAAATAACAGCCTTAAGTTATCAGATCTTTATGTTCTGTGTGATGGACTGAGTTTCTTGTCACCTCCGGCTGCCTCAGGTGTTCTCTGTGGACAATACGGAGCAGACAGGTGCGTCTCTGGAGTTTGTGGTGCCCAGGGACCTGGCTGAAGGCTTCATTAACAACAAGAGGGAATGCTACAAGTTCAGGTAGATTCTCTCCTAAATATGTTTGCCACCATAAATCGTTACTTTTTTGTTGTTTCCTAAATAGGCATCAATTTTGTTTCAAGTGGATACAATGGGCTTTGAAGTTAAACACTGCTTACGCATGGTTTCACTCTTCTTTGTCACTGATACTGGTAGATTGAAGGATTCAGAGACTTTTTGATTTGTAAAGACATTAGAAGCTTGATTATATAAGTTAATATTCAATTATTTATTATTATTCAATACATTTATTCAATCATTGATTGTGCTTTCATTGTAAAAATGACTCACATTAGTGGTAAATATAAAGTGCAGCCCTCTGTAGATTACACTGAAAGAGTATTGTGGATTATTTCCTCAGCACTTTTAAAAATTTACAACAAAACGCAACAATAAATAAAGACAAAGCTCCGACTTTTATCTCAGCTGCATTAGAACTTTTCCCATGAATAATTCATCCACAAGTCCTGTCAGTGAGTTAGAACTTCCGTTTTTAATGCTTGTAGTGAAGGTTGCAGCCTCATGTACACTCTGCAGGACCCATGCCACGCTTCCAAGCCCTAAATTCACAGGAAGTCAAACAGCAGTGGACGCTGAGAGCCTCTGAAAAACCACACAGTCTTATAATAGCTTGTGGAGGTTCCCCTGTGCCCTTATAGCAATAACATTTCCACATGTAACAATCTTCCTTGGGTGGATGCTGCTCACATCTCCCCCATCTTTCTGTGGGTTAAAACATGATGGGTTCAGACGCTTTCATAAAGCTCAAAAACTTCAGTTCATCTCATCCAAAGGAGAAATACATGCCAGTTTTGCTTTGATTATTGATCTGCTGTGGATTTTCAAGCTAAAGATTTATGATTTTATTAACTGATTTTTGTCCTTTTCTGTTTCACCAAATGTTTTATGGCGACTCGTTTTACTGTTTTACAGGTTCCAAAAGGTTTTTGATCAGCACGCAAAACAAGAGGATATTTTTGAAGAAATTGCCAAACCAGTTGCAGAAAGGTAAAACATTTGTTACATGTTCAGAATGTTTCATTTGTCTGTCTGAATCCTCAGGTATTTTGAAGGTTTTATAGATGATAGGAATCAGCTTGTCTGCCAATTACATGCACTGTTTTCTAAACTAAAATCATAAATCTGCAGAGTTATTTTTGATCATCAGTGCTGAGCAACATTTCTGTCCTCCATGCTGAAGACAGGCCACACAGGCTTTAGCCAGCCTTGTTGACAGGAAGTCAGTAAAGCTCAGCTTTCTTTAAGATGGAAATGGAGGGTGTCTGTGATGTTTGGCACATTTTAAGTACTTGAACCACTAAGTGGATGGAGCTGGCAGGCATGATGGCACCGTATGCCATTATAAGAGTGTGAGAGTATTTTTAGGGTTCAGCAGAGAGCTGTACTTTCTGCATTGTGCATGTAGACTTAAAATAACTGTACCTGTGACACAAATGAAATACTCTGACACTGTTTTTAGGCTCTGTTCTTTTTTATATTGAGCTTAGGGTTTATTTAGGGTTTTATTTTTTATTTTTAGTCAGCTGTGGTCTTGTTTTCTTTTTTGTTTAGGTTATGCTCCTGTTTTAGGTTCTATTAGCAGTTTGACTTCAGTTTTTTAATTTAAGTTTGTTCCATTTTCATTCTGTTTAGTTTATCTTTTTTTTTTTGCATTAGTAGAAACTTGGATATACTTTCTGGATCCCGCTCACCTGTTCTTCATCCCTTTATCATGCCCAGCTATATTTAAGCTCTTGTCCTTTCCCCAGTTCAGTCGTTAGCGGTGTTTCCTTCACTTCTGAACTGTTGTGTATTGATGTCTTTGAGTTTTTGCCCATCAGAGAATCACACCTCCTGTGCTGGATTCCACTCTTCCTGTTACTCATCCTAAAACTCCCTCTGTAAAGGATAGAATGAAGCTTCTCAGTAGTTTCTGCTGCATTTGCACTTTACTGCAAATGAAACTGAGAGACTAGCCCTGAATCCCCATGAGCATCACTGAGCTGAAGGCTCACCAACCCTGTCTCTTGTCTACCAGCTGTCCTTCCTTACTCCACTTTTGTTTGGTACGATAACAGCTGCGCCTCAGGGTTGCCCCCAAATAAATCCTGTCACTGGATGACTGACGTTTCCTGTCATCAAATCATCACAATCTGGCTCTTAAAGTGTTTCATATCCTTGCCTGTGGCCATTTTTTCCTGCCTCCATCTCCTGAACTTATAGAACACATCACCTTCTTGTCTTTTAACACATTTTGAAGATCAATATTTCTTGGTTCACCCATCAGTGGTTTTAAGAATTTGGCAGATTCGTGAACACTGAATATTTTAACTCTTTCTTACCCTCTTTTTTCTCATATTTGGCTGTCTTAGCAGAAACTAACTGAAGGAACAGCCAGGATAAGGAATGTAGTTAAGAGTTTATGTACAGTAGGGCATGAGGGGAAAAGAAGATAAAATATAAAACAATTTAAACAAGGAGTTACAATTCTGGACAGGTTTTATGATAAAATACTTAAAGTTAATGGTATTTTTTAACCTCCCTGTTTAAAATCAAACCTGGAACTTCTCTAAAAATGGTGTAAAAAAAGTAAAACTTCATCAGAGAGAATTTTTTCTCTGTGACTCTGCTTTATCCCCTACATGCATTTACTTCCGCAACAAAAAACAGCTGACAACAGTGGGAATTTCCTTGGAATTTCCTGTGATCAAATGTTGGTTTTGTCGTTGTCATGTAAACAAGGTTCTTCCTCTACCATCTTCTCCACATTCCACTTACAATAGAACCTATTTGTGGAATCCCACAAGTGGTTTGGATTATTTTAGCTATTAGGAGACATATAAACAACACAGTGAGATGTCTGGAATCATTGACTAAAGACTCAGATGTGTTTGACCTGACTCACTGATTGGTTCACTGTTTTGGTGTTAGGTTTCCATCCCCAGCCACCATTTTAATAGTTTCCTCTTGATGTGGCAGATGTTACAGATCAAGATAAAAATCTGGAGTCACAACCAGTCTGTATCTTTTGTATCAGTATGAGCTAGGTGTTTTTTAGTCTTTGATATGAGTATTATGTCTGCAGTCTTTTGGATGCTAGTCATTCTGTCTCGCCATGACCAGCTTGTCTAACTAGTTAGACATTTCTTAGTCCACTGGGAGTCCAGCCCCTTTTCTTCTGCCAGTAAAACACACAAGGCAGAGGTGTAAATAAATCGGGATGGATGTTTTAAAAAAACAGTCACAGGATTAAACTGAGAGTTAGACCGTTTACTGCAGGGGTGAGTGACAATTTGTTTTCAAAGGCTCATATTGACTTAGTCAAAGCAATAAAAAACCACAAACTGAATTAGGAGAAACATGCGGTGTTGGAAAGACACTTTAAAGGTGGTATATGGAACTTGGAACAGAATAACACAGCACAAAGCCTTCAGCCATCTGGGTGCCAGGCTCGTTAACCCCCCCTCGGGCGCTCCGATGCTCAGGTCGATCAATATTCCTCACCAAACCCACTCTGATCCCCAATCAGAGCAGGACAATAAAATATCATGAGTTCAGCTCACTAATCCTGCTCTCCAACCCCGCTGATTACACACTGACTCTGATAAAAGCAGCTCCTATCTTCTTAACTTCCTGCAGTCCCTCTTAAGATCCTCTGTCCTCCTCACACACCATCCTGCACGCCCCACTTATCCAATAAAATAAAAAAAGCAATAAAATCCTCCGTGGTGTGTCTTCCAGTCAAAAAAGTGGCGCAAAGCGTTCATCCACTTCAGCAACATGTAGCTACGTGTTAGCTAGCAGCTAATAAAAACGTTTCCACACAGAACTTGCTCGTCATATGAGAAACCCCAGAGGAATCACCTATGACAAGCAAATAAGGTATATAATCACCACATGTCCCCGGTGCTTCCAGCTGCTTGACCTGCAGACTCCACAGTACCAGCCTCACTGTGCTGGATTATTTACGGTATTAGGCAACCCAAAATGGTGCCCGCTGCTCTGCCAGCTGTTGGCTGGTAGATGTAAACAAAATGCCAACGTCGTGCCCGCCAAAATTAATGTTTTATAATATTTTACTTCAAATATAATTTTTAAAGGAAATGCTGTATTTTCATTCTACATCCCTCTAAACACCCCGTGGAGGCATTATTTTGTTAAAAATATTGCTTTTTATGAACATATTCCATATACCACCTTTAAGACTTTTACTTAGTTTTCTGATCATGACGGCAGTAAAAGCTGAGACCTGTTTTAGTCCAGAATGTTTAGATTTAGAAATGTTTAGTTTGGATTTACTTAGTCATCCCAAGATAAAATGATGAAATCCTGGTTTTCATTAATTATTTTAAGTAGTTACACTTATTTTATTAAATACATTAAAAGTCAAATAAAGTCTGCTCCTGACACCTGACTGGATAAAAAAGACATGGTACAGTAAACTTGACAAGAAACTAATTTAAAATGTCACAGTTTTTTTTTTTTAATAAAGCCTGTAAAGTTTGAAAATGTTTATTCTTGCATAAAGTTTTTAATGTTGTCAGACTGACATGCACAGACACACATCTTCACAACTAACAATAAGCAGGGGTTATTATCTTTCTCTCTTGCTAACAGTCATTATAGATAGCGTATTTCAAATTTTAACCAGAACATGTGAGTCGACAGCAGTCTCTGTCTCCTCTGTGGTGTAATAGGAACCAGTTATTTCATCTCCAACACAGTAGTTTAAAAACAAACCAGCATTAATAGCTGTAGTAGAGGAACAGCCAGTGTAATGATACTGGTCTGGCAAGACATTCTTCTCTATCTGCATTGTAATCCCCCTTCAGAAGCCTGTGAACCTGCAGCCAAGGTTCAAACGAGATCGGGGTTCTGTTCAGCTGCCAGGAAAGCTGAGGTGTAAACAGGAACAAGCATTGGGAAACGCCCAAGCCTCTGTGGCAGAACTCAGCCCGCATCATTAGGAATGACATCAGGCTAAACACTGAGCTTGTGTCTTCCATACCCAACTGCCAATCACCACCGTGACTTATGCTAGAGCAGAGGCCATTCAAGTAAGATTAACCAATGGCCTCCTGAGTGGTTGAGTGTTTACTGACATGCAGCTTTTTCCCTCTTCTCATGCAAGGTGTGTGATTGTGAAGTATACAGGAGATAAATGTACTCACTGCGCACACAGCAGGCTGACACATTCATTAGAAATGTGAAAATTAGGTGTATTTAGAATTTATCTTGAGAAATCCATCCATCGATTTTCTGTACTTATTCCTGTTTAGGGTCACAAGGATCCCATTTCCAGCAGTCATTGGATGAAAGGCGGGGTTACACCTGGACAGGTCCCCGGTCCATCACATGACCTTGAAAAATACAATGAAAAAAATTATCTTCCAAGAGGAAAGTCAAAGAGTAGCGAGTTTATCTGTAACTTTGATCCGATCTCTGAGGTCACGCTGCCATTTTAACATTTCTTCAAGGTTTATTTCCAAGAACAGAAAACAGTAGTTTTTAAAAAATACTTAAGTATCATGTCTCATAGGAGTTTTTTTTTATAAAAATATCACTGGTTTCTATGGCTGTGTGCACGTGCAGATGGGCAGCTCCAGCGCCAAACCAAAATTCACCAGACCCTGCCTAGTTAAGAGGGTTTGGGCTCTTTCTGTCATTCAAGCTCCAAGCATTCCTCCCTCACCAGCAGATGTCTGCCGCCATAGCAGTTCAGAAGTCACTGCCATGCTCTGTGGATTTCAAATGTCAGATTTAATTCACATAAACTCTTAGTGGCTGCCGGGGATAGTTTCAACAGTTAAGAGGTTGATTTCACATCATAGAATTAAAATCATAAAGGACTGGTAACATTTACTGACACATATTTTGCATGTTCCAAGTCATGTTTATATTAATGAGGTTGAAGTTTGAGGGAAACGTATAAGGTTACAGTCATCCAGATCCATAAAATCAATTCAGCTGATCAGGAGCATCTGGATACGTTCCCCCTCTGTCCTACAGAAACAGTAAGACTGTATTTAATATTTACATGTCAGTGATTTGTATTTTGGGATGATGTATTGCAGGTTTTCTTAGTATCTATTGTCTGTTTCTGTACAGTGTACTCGCTGGTTATAATGGCACCATATTTGCTTACGGCCAGACAGGCAGCGGGAAGACCTTCACAATCACAGGAGGAGCTGAGCGCTACTGTGATCGGGGTATAATCCCTCGCACCCTGTCCTACCTTTACGAACGCTTCACTCAGGTCAGCAGAGTCTCATCTGCTTTTATAATGAAGAAACATACATGAACGTAAATTAGAACCACATATGTTGTCCTTTCCTGCAAAAAACACCTACAGCTTCTGCCAAATGTTTCTAAAAATGTTGCTTCACAGGACACCAGCATGATGTACACCACACGCATCTCCTACCTGGAGATCTACAACGAGGTGGGATACGACCTTTTGGATTCCCGACATGAGGCATCTCGGCTGGAGGAGCTTCCGTTAGTCTTCATCTTAACATTTGATTTTTTAGTGATGTGCTCATGTGGTGCATGCATCACGAATGATTTTATTCAAGATCATTTACTTCCATCTGTTAAATACTCTGTATTTCAAATCACATGTCGGTTTTTAAAACCAAGTCATGTCTGTATGTGGATAATTCAGCTGTCAGACTTGGATACAGCCCACACTGACCTGGATATGGGGGTCTGTTTGGATTAAAGACCTGGTAATACCATGGTGATTGGTAACTGATGTGATGTTTGATTTATCCAGTGTTAGATTACTGGGATTATCACTGGAGGTTTGCTTTTATTTATCCTACTTCAAGTAAATGTTATCGATGTAAAAATGTGCATCATATCTGTTATACTTTGAGTTTAAAATGTTTGATAAATGATGCAAAATCTAATAAATCATATCCGTAAGTTTCCCATGTTCTTGCTTTTAGAAAAGTAGTGATTATGGAGGATCCAGAGCAGAACATCCACCTGAGGAACCTGTCTCTGCAGCAGTCAGCTAATGAAGAGGAGGCTCTAAATCTGCTCTTCCTTGGTGACACCAATCGTATGATTGCAGAAGTAAGAAAACAGTGAGAACACACACACAAACATACAGTGATAATCATTCAGTAAACAAGAACACAGCTGACTACTCCCACGATAAGTGGCACGGAGAGTTGTTTCTATTCCAGAATGTAATATTCTTTCTAAAAGCCACATTGGGACCCTTCTAAAATATTATTTTGGTCCTCTGTGGGCCTTTTAACAGTTCATTTTTCCTGTATAACCAGACATTCACTCTGTAATTTATCTTTATGTTGTGGTGTTTTTTTTTTTTTACTTGTTCAGACTCCCCACACCGATGAGCTGTGTGGTGGGTCAGGGTTTGCTTTACAACATGAGGTTTGGGAGCAAAGAACTTATTTCACCTTGTTTACTTCTGTTGCTGGTTTGTGTTTAAATAAAAGACAGTAAAAGTGAACTTGATAAAAAGGCTCCAGTCAAAGTCTTCCTTTTCATTTTAAAGAGTTATTTTGAAGAAAGTTGTTGATGTGGCTGGAATTCATCCTTCAAACAAAACCAGAGAAAAGAAATAAAATAGTTGTGGAATAAATGTCTTTCTTTTTAATCAGTAGTGGCTAGTTTTAAAAAGTTTTAAAGGACGTGAGATTTGTCAGCCAAATAAAGGACATTTTCTCCTGAATGTATCCCACTTTCAAAACAGTGTTGGATTTGTTTGTGTCTACCCAGAGGACACTGTCCCTGATTCCATTCCTGTAAAACTGCAGGGACATTTTAGTGGAAACACCTCCTCAGCATAGGAATTACACAATGAACTGGGGAGACCCCGCAGTTGTCCGCCCACGAAGAAAGTTTTGCTTACCCGTCCTCTCTGGGACTCGAGTGCAAGATTCTCTTGAGTCTGAAGCAAACAATGAACCCTTACTGTTGTTTATTTGTTTTTGACATAATTTTCCAAGAAGTTTGTGCACCCCAAAGACTTTCATTAATGTTAACAGCAAAGCCTTCTTTCTTCTCTTGATCTCAGCCATGTGGATAAAAGATGACACATTCATCAAGCCAAACTCAACAGACCATGAGCTCACTCGCTTGGAGACTTGGCAATCCCCTCCACACTTTATTGGACAGGAAATAAAATGCACCTTCTCAACTCTTCACCCTTCTGTCAATTTAACAGGAAACGCTTCCTCTCATCTGGCCTTTTCTGACTCTCACTTCACATGGATGAGTTTACCTCTCCCTTCAGTACACTCCTTAAGTTTTTCCTGAACTTATCAGAGATGGCAGGTTGCATATCGGGCCGTCTAAATGAAACTTTGTTTCTAATAACTGAGTCAGTAATCTCTTAATTCTAGGCATTTTAGCACCAGATTGCCCCTTTCTGCTGATCCACACCAGCACTGTGTGTGGTCAGTGTGGTGTGCAAAACAGTTCAACGTGGGGTTAGTTCAGACTCCAGTGAGGTTGCATTGTCTCATATTTCTTTAAAGTTAAAAATGTCTTTCAAACTATTTCCACTGTGGACATTCTCACACTTTGTGACAGATTAAAAGTACATTCATGGTATGAAATGATTTTTAAATAGAAACACTCAAATCACTGAACATCTTAAAAACCAGCATATTAAAACTACCCTAAAATAAAGATGAACCCAATTAATTGAGGCTAATACTGGTGTTATACTGTATGTTCAACTTGTATTATTGCTCATTAAAAACAAATAGCTGCCTTTTGTATTGGGTGAAAATCATAAACATTACAGGACTTTACTTCAGTCAAAAATCTTTAAAAAGCTTGTTTTGATATTTTTGCTGATTTAATTGTTAAATTTAAAACATAATTTAATCACAACACTAGTTTTCTTCATAAAACATTTAAACCAATCGCCATAAAAATGATCAAGATCACAGATGTTAAGTTTTTTCTTTTTTTTTTTTTTTACTGAAAGGACTTTCTTTTACCCTTGACCTTCTGCCCATTCACATTCAGCATATGTTCCCTTCTCAACATCTAAGAGTTGCCTCAGATTACATTAAGGGAGACGTTTTGAAGCAAACATGGACATGTGCAGAGTGAAGGGAGTTTTGACCGAGGACAGAGTTGACAGCAGCAAGTTAAGATGGTGAAAGATCTGTCAGGAGCTGTCATGACCCCAACAGGCAGGTGTTAGCATCTACTCCTAAAAGAATTCAGGAACAGAGAACCTTTCTTTTTTAATAGGTGACCTGGAATGTTATTTGATACCATTTTTAAGAAAAAAGATTTGAAAGTGTGTTTTTTCCATCTCTTTTGATTAATTATTATTCCACGAAAACAACAACAACAACAACAAAAAACACTAATATGATCTAGTAAATTGTTTATTTTAAGATAAACCCTCCATTTACACTCAAATCTAATATCATCATGTGTTAAATTACAGTTTTTCAGACCAGCGTTGTCAGGGAATGTGAATTTCCCATTTTGTTCTTCTTACAAAACCTTTTCTGTAAACTTCTTGATAATAATATTTATGTGCAAAATGACTCATGCTATATTTCTGTCTTTTATTCTAGTGGCCGTCTGAAAACCAACATCAGTTTTTGTAAAGCCACCACATGTTTACTGCTCATAGTGAGGCTTTGATCTGAGTCAGTACACGCAAGAAAGACAAGGAATCAAAGAAAAAAATTGGTTTTTTTTGCTGTTTGAATCTGGCAAATATTACTTTTGGGGAATTCCAATATGTGCGCTAATATTTAAGGATTTAAAATGCTCTCAGAGTTTATTAGATTTTTTTTAAAGGTTGTCTAACCTCTGTTCACCTTCTGTTTGTCTTCAGACTCCCATGAACCAGGCTTCTACTCGCTCGCACTGTATTTTCACTGTGCATCTCTGCAGACGTGAACCTGGCTCGGCCACGCTGCGTCGATCAAAGCTCCACCTGGTGGACCTGGCTGGGTCGGACAGAGTTAGCAAGACTGGTCTAGATGGGCAGTTGCTTACTGAGGCCAAATATATCAACCTCTCCCTCCACTACCTGGAACAGGTGTACATTTCAGTTTTAAACAAAATATTACAGTTAAACCAAATTTATACTGTTATTTTCACCCCTTCAGCCCAAATGTGTTGCCATAACATGTGAAATCTTTTCATTGCGTTTCTTCCTCAGGTGATAATAGCTTTGTCAGAAAGGAATCGCTCCCACATTCCATACAGAAACTCCATGTTAACGTCAGTGCTGAGGGACAGTCTCGGAGGCAACTGCATGACAACCATGGTCGCCACGCTGGCGGTCGACAAAAGAAACCTTGATGTGAGGCTGGACATACTTATACACAATATTCTGTTAGACTGGGAAAGTATTTAGGACAATTATCCTCATTGTTTGTTAAATTATTTTGTTTTTTACCAGGAGTCGATATCTACATGCCGCTTTGCTCAACGTGTAGCTCTCATTAAAAATGAGGCAATACTAAACGAAGAACTGGATCCTGCCCTGGTGAGACTTTGAGACATACACACACACACACTGCACTTCACCTGTTGTTCAAAATACCAGTCACACCACAGTGTTGTGACTTAATGTGCTTCATTTGCCTGATTAAACCTCTTATTTTGGTTACAGATCTGACACTCATAATGTTGCAGAATCTAACAGCAAGAGCTCAAGTTTACAGTATCAGATTTGTTTTTAACGCAGTCATTTTTAAATCATCATGAACATCTGTTCAACTTGTGATATTTAGACTCCTCACAGGTTCTGTTTGCATTTTCTCGTTCTTGTGTTTACATGTAAGTAATTCTTGTTTAGCATATTTTATCCTGATACCTCATATCCTGAAAGCTTCCAAGTAGGAGCTGTGTTTAAATTTATCTCTACAATATGATGCAAAACAGCATAAACTAGTTGTATTTGGTTACTCTGAGAACATTCTGCCCAGAAGCTGATCTGAGAACAGTGTTTAAACATGGTTGGCAGCCTTTTCTTTGTTATATATTGTTATTTCAGTGAGCTAGAGAAGGATCACACTTCTGAAGACCTTGAAAGTTCTCACCTCACACTTCCTGATGTGTATGAGATATTGTCACAGGAGGGATAATAGAATTGTAAGAGCAGTTTCACCCTACTGGCAGTTATTTATATTCTGTACTTTCCTTACAACGTGTATTGAACCTTTCTCCGTGTTAGTGTGCCAGGAAGCTGACCCGCTATAGTTGCTGCAAAGGCCTCCTGAGGAGATAAATTATAAGTCCTTCCAGATATATCTATGTCCTCTGCTTCAGAACCAACTGCTACTGTATTACTGCTACTGAGATTTGGCTGGCCACTTGAAAACCCTACAGAGGTATTTTTAAGAGAGTCTGCGGCTGGCCCAGTAATTGTGACAGTGTCTGGCTGCTCCCAACTGGGTCCGACACGGTTACAGCTCCAGGCAAACCCAAACTCCATGGGCAAACTTCTTGTCTCTTTTTATGGATTTATAGTGTGTTTCACATTTTGCTCATTCACTTCTTTGTCCTAACTTTATCTCTCAGGCCTGTTGAGAGGGTAACAAATCACAGCCTGCACCGTAGTTTGAAAATTTGAATGATGTTATTTATTGAGGTTTGGGGGGACCCTTCAGCCCGCCCCTCTGATGACACACTTTTGGACTAAATGGTTGTGGTAACTGACTTGAAACCTGCAGTTTACTTTTCACAAGTGTGTATGCCACGTTGACTAAGTGGTCTTATACTGTAGCCTGCAGGATACTAAATGGATTTCTGAACAGCAGGAAACCAGCCAGACCAGACAAAATATTTAACATGTCAGTCATGGAGCTGTGAGAGAATGAAGTGCTGAAAAGTGACCTATGATTTTAATGAAGTCTCCTACAGGGACGGCACCATATAAGGTTATTAGTCTTTCTGAGGGCACTAAGGTCAGTTTTAGACCAGAATAATGCTGGTCTGTGTTCACTACTGGACATTTTCTGCAGTTATTGGATGCATCCACAACTTGCTGTTGCATTTGTGTTTTTAAGTGAAACTTGAGGATTATGCGCGTGATTAAATAAACAACATATTTAGTTGAAGCTCACCCTAAAGTCCATTTTCATGAGAGCACAAACGTCACATTTGAAAGACAGCCCTGATTAGAACGTAACTGTGAAACAAACAGAAGCTTCTTATCACCAACCAGAGAGACATTTTCAGAAAGTTGATGTGAAAATTTCTGCTTGTTGTCGCTCTCCTCATTTCCTCATCTGTCATGTCAAAGTGACGAGCATCCTTTCAAGAGAAATAAATCACTGTGCAGTCGTGCCATGTGTTATTATTCTGTTTAGTGAGCAGCTTTACTTCAGCTCCCATCATAAAAAAAGGCTCTGTAACAGCAGCATGTTTGTGAGTGGGATACTGCATTATATTGTATACATTTAGAGTGAAAGCTGTGGTTATACTGCTGTGCTTACAGTTTATTCTGGGTGGCTTTGTGCACAAGAAGAGGGGGTGTAATTTAAGGTTGGATTGTGTTCGTTTTTCAGTTAATTGGGTTACATATTAGTCAGCATGAAGACAGTGACAAACATAAATAGAAAGAGGACATAGTATTCTTTATTCCAAATCTGCTGCACTGTCTGGAGTTCTAAAGACATCATCATTGACATGGTCTGGGTCAGTTTTAATTTCAGATTGTATGTAAGCCTGCTATGGTACTGTGGTGCCAGTGTGGGATCAGTGCTCAGAAATAGACTGCATCATCATGCTGACCAACAACTAGCGGTCAGATTTAGAGGATGCAGCTGGAAGTAATAACACCAGAGTGGTGGTTCTTAAAAAAAAGAGAGACAGGGAGCTGTTCTAGAGAGGAACGGTCAGCCATCATACTTAATGTTGAAACATCTCATATGGGGTGGATTAGGGATGAAGTTTTCTTTTAGCTAAGTGGCAACTTCCCAAAACCACGAAGCAGGTCTGTTTCTTTTCACGGGCATGTTGAGCTGACGGTGTCAGACTGTCTAACTGGTTTTGGCTTACTAGTTAGAAAATGTAACTGCAATACCTCTATTTACTTTTTACTTCAGATCACTCAGTCTGACCTTTGACCTTGAATTCGTTCTCACTGACCTTTAGCTCCCTAGTACGTTTGTGTCATGACTGCTGCTGAGTGACACAGTTTCTCTTTTCTGTTATTACTGAGACAGTTTCTTTCTTCCAGCTACTTTCAAAATTATTTGTATTTTTTAAGTGGTGCTTATACCAACCAGTGTAAGGGTTAGAGTTATCATATAATACTTGCATTTGTTCTTTTCTGACATTAAAACTGCTGTAACTAATAAAAGGAAAACATCAGGAGTCTTAAGGATTTATTGTAATAGATTAGTGGTATTTTAGTGGCCAGATGAACACAACAGACTTATTGTTTTCTTTGAGCTATTCCATGGCAGATTTGTCCAGCACCCACTGCTGATTTTCAAAAAAAATAAATAAAAAAAAATCATGTAGGCCCCTCAGCTGATGTATGCAAACTGAAAGTGATGTTGCCATGTAGAAAGTGTTACTGGGATGGCAAAAGTCAAAGTAATTCACTGTAACTTCCCAGTGGTGCATGTAACTAGAAAAGAGTTGGAAAAAACTAGTTGAAAGAGAAGATGTAGTCAAAAAAATGACTTGTATACACAGTTTCAGCTTGTCTCACTGGTTTTTTGTTTTCAACTCACCAGCTGCTCAATTAATTACTTCATTTATTTCTCTGCTTAGTTGTAACACAACAAGAGTTTTCTGAAAAATTTCTTGTAGTGGTTGTTGAATATTGTTATTCTAAATACCCTGTTAACATCTTGGAACCTGTTTAGTTGTATTTACTTACTTTTTTGTTCTTTTTGTAAAGTTCTAATAATGTGCTAATTAAAAACAGACATTGGGCCGTGGTTTCAGAAAAGATAAATGTTTTATACTTTGGGATTCCTTTGTGTCCTGAATCCTCCAGTTGTTCATTCTAACATTCTGGCAGCAGTCTTGATGCTGCATTTCTTTTTTTTTTCCTGTTACTTTTATTTCTCCCATTTTAATTGGAAATGTGACAAACACAGTGTCTTAAACTTTTTATAGCTAATATATAACTTGTTGGATTGTGCAAAGTATTTCACAAAGCTGCATGCAGAGCAGACAGCTGCAAAAAAAATGTTCCATCTGAACATCTGTCTGAACTGTTTTTCTTATTATTGTCACAGGTAAAAACATGACAAGCTACATTCATCAGCTGACAGCAGTGAAATTTCCCCTCAATGTAAATCTATGTTATGTAAACATAGATGACCTCTTACTTTTTTTTTCATTTTTCTGTTTTCCAGCTGATTGCACGTTTGAAAAGGGAGATCGTCTCACTGAGGGAAGAGCTGCTGATGGTGACAGGAGAGCAAAGAGATGATCAGCTAACTGCAGAGGAGCTCCAGAAGTACGTCACATCTGCTTCTTCAGTTCATCATTTTCATCTTTTCAACATAAAGTACCTGTCAAATATTATGACAATTCTGTCCTTTTGTTGAGTTGTTGTGTTCAAACCGTGGGCTGTTTTATGTTACTTAAATAACACGTGAGAATGTAACATGCTGAAAGTTCTGAGTTTCATTGATTTCATTGTATTTATGCAGTTTACATGATCTAGAGCATTAAAGAGAAACTCACTGAAGACCTTTTGTTATAATCGTTGATGCATCTTAAAAAAAAAGAGAACACAAATGTGTTTTATGGTTTCATTTGTGTCTGTGTAGGTCAAAGCAGCTGATGCTTGAACAAATAAGTAACATAACTCATAATTAGTTTTGACGCATCAGTGTTGAATTGAATTTTCATTCACTGGGGTTCAAGTAGAAATAATAGATTTGATCAGTCAGGGTCCGAGTTCAGACCAGAGTTTTCATCAGGACTTTGCCAAATTGCTTCTCCAGAGCTGATGAGATTCCCGTTACTTCAGATTCCCAATTTTTAATTGTTCTGGATTATTTCTTCTTTCCAGTTTCACTATCTCTTTTTTCTTACTCATCGTGGTCGAGCTCACACTGGAAACCATTAATAATGATTGTTATGATCACAAAATGTTGCTGCAACGGTTGTTTTAATTCATGTTACCTAGTTCTGCATCCTGAAGCATGTTGGATTTTCTTTTTCTTTCAGGAAATTGTTGCACTGCTAACAGAAATTTTTAAGAATTTAATCTCATTTTTTGTGTTTTTATATGTATTTTTAAACTTTTTACATTGCTTCAAAGGACATTTTTGAAGTTAAGCTTTTTATCTCAAAGCCATGATGTCTTACAGCTCTCTGAAACAATACTAATGCGTTTGTTTCAAGTCTTCCATTATGTAAACCTAGCGTGTTTCGAGGTTGAACGTGCACCAGAAAATAAAAAACGCACATTGTCATGCGTATATTCAATCCATCTGGACTGTTGCCTCCTGGGGTTTTCCAGTGGCCACTTTTCCAGATCTCAGCAGACAGTGTTTGGACGATTATTTAGTTTTAGTTTATCAACAGGTCGGTCCAGCAGAGCTAAAACACGCTTTTAAGTAAATAGTTTTCTTTGACTAGACCCACATTTTAAACTACATGAATAAACTCTTAACTATTTAAATGCCTGTTAGGAAAGTCTTATTCAGGTTTAGAACTTTGAATGGATTTAAACCTGTTTGTACTTTTATATCTTTCATTGTAGGTTGAAAGAGTTAGTCAAGGCTTTTCTTAATGACCCTGATCCAGATGTGACCCTGTCGCTTGGACCAGACATGAGAAAAATCCATCGCTGTTTTTCTCTCCTGAAGGTAAAATATTCAGTTTCCTCTGTGTTTATAATCTACTGGCATGTCTTCCTGTTTAACCCACTAGTTTTGTCTAAATTCTTTATTCATCATTCATTTCTTACTGTTTGTCTTTCCAGTCACGATCACATGATTCACATGCTGCTAGCATGGTAGTATTACAACAAGTGATATTTTTAGATCTGATTGTTTGACAAGGTTACAAAGTTTATCACTGAGGATTTATTTTTCCTTCATCCAGCAGTGATCATTATTTTCAAGCGACTTCCTCGTTGTAATTTTTTAAAGATGTTTTTCTTTAATAGACAACACTTTTCTGGAAGATAACTGTCCACTGAGGAATGTCTCAAAGTGACATCCCCATGATTGCTAAGCCCAAGTGTCCACTATTGTTTTGATTATCAAGGCCTACAGTTTAATACGTCGCAGAACTGCATGTTTTTCTGAGGTCTGTATTCTTGATGTTTTTGCAGTTTTCTGCTATCTAATTAGACATTTGGTGTAACATTAACAGTTAATGAAAAACTTCTAAGGAATTGCCTTAAAAATAAACAAAATAAAAAAAGCTTGTGCTTGGTGATGCCAGACAATAAAAGACAACGGTGCTGTTCTCCTGCTGGTGGTAGCCAAAGGCAGACACAGCAGTGCTCTCTGTGTTCCTGAGCTTTGGTTTGGTTTAGTCTTGAACTTCCACCAGATTCAGTTCCAGATCCACTTTAATGTCTGTTTATATCCTCCTACAGTTTGTTATGATCTGCGAACTCTATCTCCTGTTCGGTTTACATTCCTGCTAGCATCACCCCCGTCACACTCTTAGGTTTCTGTTGGAATTTGTCTGTTTTAAATTTGATTTCTTCTTTGTTTTTAACGCTGGCTTGTTCTTCCATGCTCAGCTTGTTTTTGATTCAGGGTGATGTACCAGTGTACAAATCCAGAAGTAAACTCTTCTTTTGTAGAACTGTTAACGTACAGTGTGATATCAATGCAGAGTTATGAAACTGCATGATGACATTATAACAACACAATGAACGATTAAAACATGTAGTCGGATTAACAATTTGCCTGAATAAACAAAACACTATTCTGATAATTGATTTTCATCTACAGTCAATGATTTTGGACAAACAAGGTGAGAAAAATGAGTGCAGTGACCGACAACAGTCACAAGCTGGAAGAAATGAAAACCTCAGCAACGTCAGCACAACAGAAGTGACCAAATTAAAGGAAATACTTAAGCAACGTGATAATGAAATCAGTATCCTTTGACATGTGGCTGCGAGCTTTCTGAGTGTCTGTAGGCCGACTGATCAAGAGCAAGAACAGGTAATAATATTCAGTTTCACTGACGTGTTAAAGCGACAATGAATTTAAACACGTCATCAATGTTGTTTGCTTGTGTTGTCACATTTTGGATCTCTCAAACATTAATAATCTCAACATATCCAACCAGAGCTGAATGGCCTGTCTCCTAAAATCTAAAGATGGATCTTGCTATCTTGTTTCAGCGGTTGTGTTTGTGGAAGTCAAGTTCGTTCTTTTTCATTTTTAGTTGCAACAAACCTTAGGTGATATGCCTTTTTGACCTCTGTGGACATTTTTGTTCATTTGCCTTTTAAGCCCATTTATATGTTAAGATTTGCAAAACAACTGACACATGCCTCTTTAAGGTCCAAAAAAAGTGTTTCCAACGTTTTGCCACTTATGGCTAACCATCAGCTAGAACTCTAAATTGCAGAGTACTCCAACACCACCTCCAAAAATAACCAATCAGTGAATATTACCACAATTTGTTATATATAATCATCCATATATACGTTCTAGTAAAGGATCCTAATCAGTCTAAGATGGTTTGTCTGTTACATGTGCACGTAACATTTAGTCTTGAATGCTGCCGCTGTAGATCATGTTCACAAAACAAAGTTTGGCTTTTAAAAACGGCATGTAATACAAGAAAAATCTAGCACAAATTAGTCTCTTTTTACACAAAAATATGAGAAAATGATTGGAAGAAAATTGCATCCCACTTCCATTAATGCGGTAAACAATTAGGAAAATAAATTTTGCATGTTATTAGAAAAAATATCTCTGTTAAGGGAATGTTGGCTTTTTTATGGCATTGATAAATCACTGCACTTCTTTATACACATAAATAAAGGAATGCTAGTGGTCTTACATTTATAGCCGATGTTCCAAAACAAACATGAAGCCTTATTTTATAGTGTTTGCTCAGATAAATCTTCATCTCATAGCTATTGTTAATGAGAAATGCTGTTGATCATAATTATGGTTCTTGTGTTTGAATTTGATATTTTTAACGTCTTTATGGGATTATTCCACTCTCAGCTCCTCTCGTTGTGCATTGTCAATAAATCACTGCACATCAGTAGCAAAACAGAGATATCTGCTTGATTATTTAACCCACAAAACCTCAGCATTCTTGAATAAACTAAACATTGTCATGATGATATTTAACCATAGTAATTCTTGGACCAAGTGTATGTAATGTGAGTTCCTCACTCCTTTTGTATATTTTCCCTCTCAAAATGTCACACTGGTTTTCACTTGATGCTAATGTAATTGCCTTAACTGTCCTTGTACGTGTTAAAAAGCACATACTTCAGTCAGTAATGCTACTGACTAAGTTGCTTTCATGTTATTCCACAGTGATTTTTGTATATATACGTATATCTGCAGTAGCCTAAACAGTCAGTCGTTCAGATGAGGAGTTCTGTCTGCAGCATGTAACATTATAGGTTGACAAGTTGTGACATCATTTCCAGACAAAGTACCAATAACCATCAGGATTCAAACCAGTATCTGCCAACTCATTTACACTGTGAACTTTAATGTGTGCTTTCTGCTGTAGGCTCACTGTTCCCACACTGACACAGAGTCTTTGTGGGGGTAATTGTAGGAATGTTGCCTGTAAAAGTGTATAACTATCTACTATCTCTGCATGTTGACTCTGCAAGGGAGTTAGAGCACCTGGCAATGCTTAGCTGACTCTGCTAGTGTGATGATACATCAACAAATAACAATGCTGTAACAATGGGAACCAATAAACACTGCAAACTATTAGGAGAAGCATAGCACTCTTATGAGTAACCTTACTTTAGTGGCACCAAGTAGGATACAATAAACTACACCTACATTCATCATCTCATTGATTTGTGGTGCATGTAATGTACATGAGACATGTTGCTCCTTTTTTACAGTGACAAATTTAGTTTAGAACCTGAAATATCATCAAGCTTACAGCTTTTACTCATCTTTACTCTGCAGGACTCTGTGATGATTCACGATTTGTACAGCAATGTACAAGATTTAGCATTTACTTATAGTTATTACAGAAGAAGAACCAAATCATTCATCTGTCATATTTTACAACTGAGGTGGAGACTGAGGGTGAAAGACTGATAAAGGACCATGTTCCCCACATACAAAACGGAAAAACTTAGTTTTCCAGTAGAGAAGATGATGATCATCTGGCATGTCTTTTGTTTTTATCTTTTCTTGATGCACATATGTATGTTGACTGTATCCAGGAAAATATTTGGCTTATGTTAGTGGTAAGGCACAAAAAAATATCACATAGTATGTTTTACATCAAGGAATTATTACCTGGATATCCACTCAGTCCAAAAATACCTTAAAATTTACAGCTCAAATATTGTTTCCCTTAAAAAACAATCTGGGGAATCTTATGCGTTCTCATCCTGGTATGCAAATTGCAAAATAGTTGCAGTGACTTAGGTGTACTTTCACTACAGCAGATGGTTTGGCACCTTTATTGGAGACATTTGTTTTGTCCAGACAATGCATCATTTCACCCAGCACCATCAGCAGATTAATATTCAGTGATTTAGAATGAGGAAAGCTTGGAAAGCTGTATTGCTTTATTTTGTTCTTTATTGCTCACTAAAGAAAACTGAGTATAAAATTTCGGGAAATAAGTCTGTTGGGACATTTCAACATGTTGGTTGAAAGCTGTTTGTGTACAGATGGGTCAGATGAAACAGGATCTCTACAATCTGCTATATAATTATCATCAGTAGGATATCTGCTGTGTTGATGAATATGAAAATATGCCATCAAGTCCAACACTCCAATCAAAACTAGAGGGATTTTAATGTTGATTTTTTTGGCATTTGATTATGATTCAAATGTGTAACAGATTAGGTTCAAAGCAAAAGAGGAATTTTCTGTCAAACATAAATAGTGGCAAGAGTGTGTTGCTGCCAGCTGCAACGTTTTTTTTCATAAATACAAAGGATGGCTGATTGAATGAAATTAAATAAGAGTTCATGCAGATTGTAAATGTTAAATGTACTGATTACCAGTAAACACTGATTTGCTCTCAGAAAGTGTTGTCTTAACAGAATAGATTTTATGTCTGTTGTAAAATTGGCTCTGTTCTTGCATTTTTCCAAATCTGACTTCTAAAAAACTCTGACCCTAATTTGGTTTTTTAATTAAAACACTTTTTTATTGGAAATATTGTAAAGCAGACCTTTTGGGTGCCTTTAAACTCTTTTCAATCACTCATCCCTCATTTCCTTCATTTGTCATTTATCTGATCCATTTTGTTAAACTAAATTTAAATGTTTTGTTTCAGTTTACTCATTTTATTTTGCTAGCCTTAAGCAATTGCTTAAAAATTCATGAACTTGTTGCAGTGTGCTGTAGCCTGATAAAGTCTCAGAGCTAAATCTAGAAGAAATTAAACATTTAGCTGCAAACTGCAGCCTCTATTGTGCAAACCTAAAACAAGGTTTAGAATGTTATAAACCAGTCCTGAAAAAGCTGTTATTCATCATGGACAAAGGTTGTGTACTTTTTAAAAATCAAAAAGATTCTGTTTCTTGAAAAGATTGGCATGCACAGCTCAGGATAAATGAAAGCTCTGGGTATAATATATAATGTTGCCAAAGTTATTATCTGTTGGCTCAAACTTAGAGAGGCACTTGTTCCAAATTGTATACTTGCTTTCCTCTAAAGTAATTCAAGTATTTCATTCTGAGTGCACAAAAACAAGTTATTATTTAAATGATTCATTACATTTAAAGTACTTTTATGGTACACTGAAAATTGAGCAATTTTAGGCACATTTGTCAGCAGCTAATTTTAAAGACATTTTCTTCATTTCCTTTGACATGATTGGACAGTCTCATGGAGAATGATGAGACAGATGAAGAAAGAACATCATGAGTCTGACCACAACTTTTGTGCTAATGGTATGTGGCGCTGTCCACAAATCTCACATGCAATCTACAGATATTTTCACCAACCACTTGAGATCTGTGGTTAAGTCCAATATGAAAAACAGCAAATAGCATAGATCTCAGTAATGAGAAAACCTGGTGAACAGCAGCTTGAAGGGATAACTTATATAAAATGACTGACTGACCTTGAAGTATTTATATTTTTCAGTAAAATCTGTCTTTCATAGGTCATTTGGAAATGTGTCAGGTTTAAATTTTGGCAAGTTTGAATGGTTTGGTTTTATTATAGGCTGTAACTGAGTCTTGGCTTCCTTCAGTTTATTGTTTTCTTTGACATCCCCCTTCTATTGGTTGACAGGAACAACATCTACAGCCCTTCCACAAATGAACTACTCATCATCCAAAAAAATGACTTTTTTTTTTTCATTTGAACATCCCAAATTATCTCATGACCACAAAAGTCACTCCTACCACAATGATGTCTGTTAATCTCTTATTAGGAAAGTGAATGAATAATTGGCTGTTGTGCTGAATGACTTTACATTATGGGCTGGGATTAGAGCATCAAACACACTTCAGTTTCCTCTAGAGGAAAACTAGGCCTTAAGGTTCACATACTACATGAAGCTGTTATAGTTTAATGGTTTATTCATCTACCAAGACCAATTTGGATATTTCTTTTTCAAAGAAGTACATCCTTCTTATTGTAATAACTTATCTATATTTCCTGTTCTGGGGCTAATCACAGCTTTTATTTTAGGCTTTCTGTTAATATTATGCAAGTAAAACAAGTAATATACTTTTTGTCCTGCTAGTTTGCAGAAAAAAACTTTGTAAATGCTGCTTTTATTGGAAATATCCTGTATTATATTTTATTATCCTTTTATTTAGAAACAATAATATACTGATACAATTCTATACACTTCAATAATTCAGCTTAGAGACATTGATAATGAAATTTTAAAGTTCTGAAGAACACATGCTCTGCTTCATCATTATTAAAATGAACGAAAATGACTCAGTTTGCGCTGAAAGCAGAACTTACAGAATTTATTTGCTGTACTTGAAGGATTAGATAAGCCACTACAACTGTTGTTGTAAATTTTCATAAAGTATGTAACGATTTTTTTATGTGGAGAAGAAAATGTCTCAGGTAATGAAAATGTGAATTGGAAAAAGGCAGGCAAGTTTTACACTTCAGTTCCGTTTTATTTGTAATTCCTTAAACACAAGCGCAAATAAAATTGTGTTACAGAACAAAAGCAAAACAAAGAAATAACATAAAAAGGTTACCAGGAAAAGAATAATAAAAGTAATTTTATGATGATGATATGTCAGGAGGAGTAGTAAAATAGACCAACACTCATACACACACACAAGCTCAAAAAATGAGAGAGGATTTTGTAAAATTTTGGCAGAATCTCTGCAGTTCTTCTTTGTCTTCTTCTTCTCCACTAATTCATCCCAGACCGTGACACCTTCCCAAGACTCTTCGGTCAGATGCTGAACACATGTCAGCACTCTGGCATTTAAGAAATCACCATGAATGTTACTCATTAACTGAAAATAGACAATAGTGAAGTCAATTTTACAGTATCATGAAGTCCAAAATAAACCATTGGGAATATTTCTGTATCCTTAAATGTGTCTCTGTAGGTGTTTAAAATGATACTGTTTCTTTTTATTCTTTAAAAATCAACACCCACGTGTTAAAGTGTGATTTTATAAAGTTTCTGTTGCTGACTGAAAGTTCTACTTTGAGTAGTTTGATCAAATAAATGGAAAATTAAAATCTTTAACTCACTGTAACATGTATCCTCGTGAGGATACTGAAAAAGGAGAAGAAAAGGGCAGATGATGTTTCTGCTCAGCTCGCTAACATCACCGATAACCAAAATCCGTCTGCCCAGGGGGCTTCAGGTGTGTCCACAGTGTCACAGCTGAGAGTGACAAACAACGACATTGTTTCAGGAGGAGGACAAGCATCTGCAAGGCTTCCATTAGTTAAAGGAAATGTTGAAAACTTTACATCAGAATTTGGTGGAAGGACTTTGTCAATGCCGCAGCTGAGAGAAGGACATGCTGAGATTTTTCCCACAAACCCTGCAGAACATGGAACCCTTCAGTTAAGAAAAGGAAATGAATCAGTTTTTACAGATGATGGCAGAGGGTCTGCAGTGCCACAGTTAAGTGAAAGAAACATGGACACATTTTCAATGAACCATGGACAACAAGTGTCCACAACTTTTCAATTCAGAGAAGGAAACTTGAAAAACTTTTTAGTGGACCAAAGTGAGAGATGGTCCACAGTACCACAGCTAGCAGAGGGAAACATGGAGAACTTACCTGCAAACCACGAAGGACAAGCCTTTACAAAGTCTCAGTCAAAAGTAACAAACCTGGACCCGTTTCAAATGAATCCTGAAGGACAAATGTCCATAATGTCTCAAGTAAAAGAAGAAAACCTGTCTCCCACTGGACGAGCTATTCAGTACATGAAAAGAGGTATGTCTATATTCATTCATATTCATTTTTAAAAGCTGTTTATGCAGTAATATTGAAAGTTACCTAGCTTTGCTATTTTAATTTCTATTACATAAGACATTTCCAGTATAGTACTCCTTAAAGGCCTAATTACTATAAAGTACAGTGTGGTATACAGCCAAGCAGATAAAGTTAAGCCATGAAAGTTTGTGGCGGTTCGGTTACTAAACAGCAGTAAAGGTAAGTCACACTCCATAAGATCTGATAACGACATGTGAATTAAAACCAGTTTTCACAGATGTTAAAATGTAACAGCTAACAGAAAGGTGATCCTTCTCAACTGGAATGTGATCAGCTTTCTGTGGTCCCTAACCCTGTAGAGTCTTAGTCTCATGTTCCTGTGGGTCATAACCAGTTCTTGATTTGTGGATCGTCCTGACTGGTGATGAGTATGACTTTATATGGCTTTTATTTCTACAGAATGTCATCAGTGCTACTGAGTGTGTTGATATATTCAGTTCCATCATGGCAGCAATGCACCATTAAAAAGTGCAACGTTTCAAACATGTAATTTGTTGCTTGCAAATATCTGATTGTTATACTTTCTGGATCATGAATCGGAATGTTGCAGCATTAGCACAAACACTGTTCAGACCTGACTGGGATTTCTAAAACCTGGACCCAGAACATGTGTAAAGACATGGGTTTCAGTCAGAGGCTTAATCATAATGTAACAGCATTAATGTTAATACCTGATCAGTTTAGAGTCAACTGGAAGTTCAAATTGCAGTTGGATCAGCAAAATCTTTGTTTCATTTGGATAAATGTTTGCTGGACTGAAATCCAAATGTGGTCTAATGAAGCAGTTTCCTGGTCTTACTCACATGTTGTCTTGAATTGATTTCCTTAGTTACAGTTGATTAGATAATCTTCCTGTTGGTCTGCTGTGGCACGTAGATTAATTATCTAAACCTTTGAAGATAATGACGGTCCACAATAACCTCATTCTTTCCCAGAGACTTCAGATGGCACCCGCCCCCCCTCGATTATCAGTAGTTTTCTTTTAGATATAAAGTTAGTCCAAATACAACAGGAATACAGAGGTTACTGACATTCAAGCCAATTGAGTGTTTATGGTCCAAGCCAGAGGCGGCATTTACTCGACTTTTCCTGTTTAATTTTGGCTAAGTGGAGCTTTAAGTGTGATGATAAAACAGAGCTATTTAATGAGCTTGGTCAAAGCCATCAGGCAGAAGGGTACGAGCCAGAAACTCATCAAACTGTGCTGCTGTCTGTCCTAACCACAGATCTCTCATCTGTTTTGACATTTCTGTGTAAAGTTGCCCGGTACGCTAATAAGGCCAAGAAAACGGGGTCTCTGAAAGAAGAGCCTGTTGAAAAAACAAACATGTTTGAACTCAGTCAGGATTAAATCACTATTCAATAAAAGGGACAGAAAGCAGCTGTCTGACAGATGCCTATAATGCAGAGGTTTTTAGAAGCTCTGATAAAAAATGTGCAGCATGCAAGCAACACAGAGCTGAAATTATTATCTGGCTCAGCTGAGGATTTTCTTTCTGGCTTTCTTACAGAGATTTAGAATCTGCAACCAGACAGGTAGAATATCTTGTTTGATAGAACTCAACAAATATTCCGATTCATACTTTATCCAACTATTGATATTCACTAAAACATGATCTAATAAACACATATTTTTGTTTAGATCTGTCATATTCAGAAACACAAGTCACTGTGAAATGTTTCCTCTGACTCTGAGAAGAATATGGAAGTTTCTGAATAAATATGAAAATGTCAGCAGATGCTGCCTGCCAGTTACTGTTTAACTGCTCGCTCCAACTCAGTGGCTATAAAAATGATAAAAGAATGAACAACTGGTCTTGTGAAAGTGGGAACGTGTCCCACGTGCTGACATTTAATGAATGATCACTGATGTTTTCACTCAGCATCTATGATCGTATCTTTATTGATTAGCTGCTAAAAGCGTGAGCAGCAGTTACTTGATCCCAGTTATTTATGTTTGAGGATCAGCTGATGACAGTCTCTAATCTAACACCATACTTTGACTTTTTCTACTGGCTTTGTTTCATTTGTTTAAGTTTTATAGGTGTCCATATTCATCATGCAATCGCAGTTCTTCATTCCTGCATTTCAACTTGTATATCAATATTTAGGAGTCTATGGAAGGTTCCAAACTCCCTGCAGTTTAGAAAGATGGAGGCTGCAAAATCCTTTCAGGCACTTTCAATCATTATTTCATTTCATATTTTAACCTGCACACAGTTCTGTAAATCTCAAGGCTTAATGTGCTCAGAAATATAAACTCCTTTATCACTCAGAAAACTAAAAAATGTAATTTACAGATAGCTTGATGCTTTTTAAAATTATTTCATTTGCCAATCAATCCAAAACAGAATTTGCACTTTGAGTTAAACTGTTTGTAAAATTTTGATAGAAAACATCATTTGAAGTAGCTCCAAATCTGATTTTCTGTATTTTTTGAAGCTTTGATATCTGAAAAATGTGCAACAATCAACTTCTTTCTTTTAATAATATTTAATATTATTTTCAGACGTCTCTGTGACAGTAGCATTACTTAACCCTGTTAATTTTGCATGATCATTTTAAAGTCATTTATTAGTCTGACAAAACAATTACTGTTTCCAAAATTCCCAAATCCTGTAACTCCTTGCTCGCAGTTACATGTCCACATTGGAATGCTCCTCCAACTTTCTCACAGTTTAAGCTAAATTTTTGTCTCATTCTGCTGAGTTTGGAACCAAAACTCTGAGTGAGACACACTTATGATCTACCAGCTGCTGACCAGCAGGGAAAACACGATGTTGTCCAGGGAGAAGTTCCTTGTTCATCACTGATTACACTTTCGATGCTTGTAGCTTTTATGACTTAATCCTGAAGTTCACCAAGGCCCAAAGTCAAACTTAAAAAAAAATCTGCTTTGAGTATCAATTCCCTTTGTATGAATGTGTTTTTATCTGTAAAACCTTCATTTATTTTAATTTTCTTTCTAGTAAATTGTTTAATCATTCTGTTAATTTATATTTTGTTCTTATTCCCAACAAAGGAGTCTCAGGGTAACAAACATAATCCAGTTTAATACAGCCATATTAAATATAACAGTTTTTAAAATGATGATTTAGGATATTGTACAAGGTGTTTTATATTTATGTCCATGTTTTTCACATCCCCGTATCAGAGTTGATAACAGATGCTGTGAAGTATTAATGATGCACAGGCAAGCTTACCTGCAACAGACAAAAATATATATTTGTATAAAAAGCAACGCATCCACTTTGTTTATGAAGTCTGTTTATACATCTGACCTCAATGATGTGAAATCTCTTGTTTCTAAAACTTGAGAGCTAAAATTTATTTTCCTTAAATAAATAGAATGTAGAGAAAATAATGGGGAAAAAACAACTGTCACCATTTTATACTCTACAGCATATATCATATGTTTCACATCTGGAAGCACCTATTTTCTTTGACCCACATAACCAAACTGAATGCACATTACATCATTATTCATTACTCCATTCTAATTCAAACCAAATGCTCTACGTGTGTCTTTGCCTCGTGCGCTACGGGTCACTGAATGTTTATACTGTATCTGTATGAATTTAGTTTTAATCTGATGCTTCTGAAACTGTAGCCAAGAATCTCTAGAGTTACACCAAGGGGAACTGCTGTCCCAAGAAGATTAACTGTCATATAATAATCAAGTTTCCATGGAAACCCTTCATGCTGATTGAATGCTCTATAATTTGTGCTACTTCTTCCACAGATTTCTTCCACAATGCACCCTTAAAGAGTTTATAGATTTGGACATGGTTATCTTTGAAACAGTCTGCAGATTACAAGCTGATTTTCTCAGGCAGCTGTTTATCCACTGCTGAAAATCAAGATGTCCAAACGTAAAACTGCCTGTTGTGTTTTTCATTTTGTGAGTCTATGATTTGGTTTTGTAGAACAACTATAAGAAATGAGACAAGGTTTCCATGGAACTGCTCCTGTGGAGGCTGAAAGAAGACTCGAGAATAGCAGATGTTACATCTTAGTGTGAAAAAAGGAGCACAGAGGAGTCAGATTCTCTTCCTTATCGGGGCTTGAAGCACAAACATATAATGCAAAGACTCCAAAAATAGATTAAACATTCCTGTTTTTGTTTAAATTATTGGTTATAAATTAGCAAAAACACCAGTTGTTGCACATTTATCCATTTTTAAATGATTGTAGTTTGACAGCACTTGAAGCTCAGAGAAGAAAATTGGAGAAGTTGGATCTCATAACATCTCAAGTTATCTTTGTGTTTCATATGATGTCAGATGACTGTAAGATATTCCAGGAATGTTGCTTTTCACACAAGTCTGGTGGTTCCCTGAAGAAACGCTTACACTGATTTGTTAAAGTTGGCTCTTGCAGTGTACATCTGTGGGTTTCCTGCTGATTTTAGTCAAGACTTTCCAAATATGAAGAAACTAAATTCTTTTCACACAAGTTATAGACTTGTCCACGTCCTAAGTAATAACAGCTTTGTCAAGAAAGTAACAGTTGCTGAATTAGTTGGATATTTGTGTCAAATTTTGGATTTTCTGAGTCCTAAAAGAGTCTTTTATAGCTTATTCTTTCTATTAAAGTTTGATTCTAGCCTCTCAAATACAATCAGATGCAAAAAATTGTTTTTCCTGTTAAAACCTTAAAACCTTTCTAATTGTTCTTGAATTAAATGAAGAACCACAACTGATAAAGTGATAAATGATCATATTTAAAGCATATGTATAGAGCTTCGATAAAAATGCTTATTAAGTAATATTACGAGCATATAAAACAGTCGGGATGTTAGATTGAGGGCTGTGTTGAACCCAAATTTACCAGATTAAAGCCATGGGGAGCCTTTGCTGCATAATGCTGACACATTCAGAATTGTTTGTGTTTACATTGTTTTTAATGACTGAACAGCAGTCTAATCGTTCCTCCAGGTCATGTTGAGTAAAAGGTGAGAGGTCAGGACTATCAGTTCACATCTGGCTGCCAGATTGGAGTTGAGGAGGTGGGAAGATGCACATCTCATAAAGATTTTCCCATTGTTATTTTTTGTTACATGGGGCATAACAGGAAGATGGTAATGTAAGGAAGGTCATTTGTCTGATGTAGCTGATTAAGAAAATGTTTTGGGATTAGAGCAATAGGTCAAACTTCCACACGTTTTTCTCGTGGTATCTTTATGGTTACAGCTAAACACATTCTGCTAATGCTGGAATTATAAACATCCACTGTCTGTGACTTCAGTTTAACCTGTGTGTCCTAATAGAGATCTGTTTATCAGGCCCACAGCTTTCCACGGGCAAACAAGAAGCCTTTGAGATCTTTATAAGGGATCATGAAGAACATCCAACCATTGAAGACAACAAGAAAATACTCAAAGAAAGGTTTGTGATCAGGGGAACAAGCTGTTGGGATAAACTGTAAAATATCTTCTTTCATTCATTACATTCTGTGATAAAATGTTGTAGCATCTTGAGAGCTGATGAGTGCCGATTAGTGTCAATGGCAGCCAATACATGTGTGTCTTTATTGTCTTTGTACTTCAATATTTAAATTTAATTTCTAGTAAAATGGCTAAAACTTATTTCTGATCAATTTTCAAATGCAAATGTTTCATTTTTTTGGTCATTTTTAATTTGTTTTTAAAGTATTGTGGTTTATCTACAGATCAGCTGAAGCCAGAAAACTTGGAGAACAACTGAATGAAGCCAAAAACAGAATCAGTAAGTTCCACTAACTGTTACTTATAGAGAATGCAGCATAGTTTGGAACTGTGAACACATTAAACCCTTTATTTGCACAAAAAAAACATAATTACCAGATCATTCTCAGGGTGTTGGGTCTCATGAGTGTAAGAATATTTTTTAGCACATTCCTTAACTTATTCCAGTTTCCAGCCATCCACAGCAGTCTTTCTACCTGTACTTTTTACTAGTCTGTCTCAGGCTGTTTTATGGCGACCTTGGGTTCTCCGGGAAAGTCACTAACCGCAAAACCCAAATGGTGCCTGAAATGAATTTGTAGTGCCAAATATGACACTAGTTCTCTGATTCACATAATACATTCATGTTAAAAAAAAAATGTCTTTTCACTCTGAGGTGAAATGCATAATTAAAACGTTAATACAACACCAGAGAACTAAGAACTAATAACATTTTAAACTGTAGTTTATTTAACAAAAGGCAAAGCAAAACACAGGAGCAATGTGTGAAAACAAAAGTTCATTATTACAGCTTGGAATTAAAAGTGTAAGTATCCTAAATGCACTGATTAACTGATCATCATCAGGTGTGTCCTCTAAATATTTAGAAATTCTTCAAAGTGTCAAGAGGTTTGAAAAAATGAACTTTTTCAGCAGTAAAGATGTTATTCTACATCTATCTGGTTTGCATTTACTAATTCAGGCCATATTTATGAATTTCCATGAACTCTGTGTCTCTTTTCACAGGCCATTGAAACAAATGTTACCTCAGATTTTGGCATCATTTTCTGTCTTAGATAATCCTCAGTGGTTTCTAGCACTCACCCATTACCAGCGTGCATTTGTCGCCCTTTGAATCTTTTTTTTCTTCATCACATGAGGTGCTGACACAGCTGTATATGTTCTAAATCCCTAAAAAAATCCACTCTGAGTATTAACTGTCCACACTTAGCTCAACGTGGCCCACACAGTGTGGATAAAATAAGCTAAAATATTTGCAACATTTTCTTTGTGATATCCAATTCCACGTTTAATTAGCATTTTGAAATTTTCCCCAAAAACATCTTGATGCTGTCAAATTGTATTAAATTGTTAGACGTAAGGAGCAACATTCTTTTTGGATGAGAATGTGTTTTGAATGGAAGACGATTGCTTCTCCTGGCCCGTTAAATGAACCACAATATTTAGCGCAGTGTTTCTTTGCCATCCCAGTTTGGACACTTTATACCACCTGTGTCTCGTGGCTAATACACATCCTGGAAACAGTTTGCATACTATACACAACAGCTTTGTCTGATGGATCTACTCAGCGTGAGCATCAGTAGCAGGGGGAAAGGGAGTCTGTGGAAACATCAGTGTGTAAACATATTCCTGGTTTACACTATTGTGCTTGGCCATGACAGATGACTCTGGAATCCAGTCCCACTGGAAGCATATACATTTGGAGCCTTTAGGTCCAGAAAGTTTTCAGGTATTAGTTGAGAGGGATCAGTGATTCTCATTTGCTGCTCTATAAAAATGCAAGGTAGCTGAAAACAAGCTGCATCTTCTGACTACTTTACCAGATGTTGCAGGATTTATGCAGTCTTAAATTAAGCTTCTGGTATCTGTTTAGGTGTCACGCTTTTTCTCAACTTTACTGATAAAACTTATTGGATTGCAACTATTAGCTTTAAATCCATGTTAATATCCAAGAAAATAAATATTTCAGTGAGAGAGCAAATATTGCAAAAATAGTGTTGTTTCTTGTCCGTTTTATATCAGAATCTGGATTATTGGTTTTGTATGGAAACGTATTGCTTTATATTCCTGCTGCGCATCATACTTTCATTAAAGGCCACAAAAATCCCAAAGTTGCTTGTAGTTTCAGACCTGTCCACAAATAAGATTATAAGATCGCTTGATGTTGGAGAAAAGTCTGTGGTTTCAGGAATGATTTGGTCTTGAGCTCTCAGTCTTGTCCTGGAAGATGAACTGGACCATTTGAAATGTAATGAGGTATTGCCACAATCAGAGTGCGCCCTGTTATTATTTGACACATATGCAAATCTATTGGATTTTCATGCCAAATGCAGGAAGGAATGTTGAACGTGAGGTCTTTTTTGGAGTTTCAGAAAGTTGTTCTTTTATATTTTGTGCAAATGGGAGATTAACCATTTAAACTAATATATTTTAAGATTTTAGAAAACTGTAAAGTTTTTTCTAGATAGTCACCCTAAGTCTTATTATTTGATTAATTTTGTATTTTCTAGGTCTACATCTGCAGTTTCAAACAGTTTCTTTTGGCTTATTCTCAGTGTCTAGATTTAATTCCAGTTTAAGGATTCCCAGAAAGAGGAAACTCTTTACATTATGCACGTTTTGCTCATTAATTCTTTCAAAGAGCAGCAGCTGCTAACTTTATTACAAAACGCTGTGGCTGCAATTACTTCTCAGATATAAGATTCAATCTGTGGTACTTTTATCTGGCTGTCCAGTAACTTTTTACTGCTCCACAAAACAGACACGCAAGATTTGTCAGATATAATAGATTTGTGGTCACAAGTACAATACGATGCAATAGTAGATCAGAAAATATCCCACTGTGGCTTTTTTTGTTTTATAGCTTGGCCTTGGAGCTTGTTTATTTACATGCCATGACTGACGTAAAACATGCGTGCAGTGTTAACACCTTGCGCTCATCATGCCTTCATGTGCTCACTGTAGTTTTTCATGCTGTCATTGAGCCAGAGTCATGGTTTAAACATTCCCTTCATGTTGCTTTAAAGAAGTAGCGTCTACATCATTTGGTTGTAGGCGGGTTTTAGAGAGCTGTGTGTCTGTTAGAGATGACTCTGGCTGCCTACCTTACCACAAAATGAAGCCACAGGGCGTCGCAGTTCATTTACATTCTCAGCTACCCAAACATATGGCTTCATGAGAGGTTCCCAAACTCGGGTTTAGACTTCATAAGCATTTGGAAAAACACTCTCATCATGGGCACAATATGTCTTTGTGTGTCACGTATAATGTTTCACTTCATCCATTCGCGTCTCTACTGTCTACCGAAACCCCAAAAGTGGTCTGCTTTGAACAGACGTTCATGTGATGAGTTTGGAAAGATGAGCTGGTTTCATGCAAACAATTTTAACAACAATTTCTTTCTGGAAAAAAGTGCTGACTAAATGTAAAACACAACCTGAGGGTTTAAAAAAAATAACTCCTGCAGGGCATCATGGGCGTTTGGTGAAAGGGAGCTACCGAAACGTTCATCTGGATTTCTCATTCCTGGAAGTTTTGGACTGGGTCACATTGCAGAACTCGAGCGCAGGTCACTTCCAATGTAAATGAGACCTGAGGGATTGTAATGAAGATGCAAAGCAGAAAATGCAGCCATTCAATCTCGTTTATCTTTTAGATGACCTAGTTATGATCCTGACACTTCACTTTCAGCTCATTGTAAACTAAAAGTTCCTTCAACATCTAGGGTCAAGTTTTTCAATTTCCTGTGCAATACGTTTTATTCTGTTAGAGAGTTAAAATAAGTTGGTCATTAACAGGCTTCTGAAACTTCTCATGCTGAGAAGCTTATTTAACCATTTAAATTAGGTGTGTTGAAGCAGGAAACACATGAGACTTGTAGGATAGAGGCTCTTGTGAACTGGATTTGAGGACCACTGGTCTAAATACTATATTTAAATATCTGATTGTGATTCTTTAGAGAAAGTTTGACATTTTTTCTGATTTAACCTTGTTACCAGATGAACTGAAGAAGCAGTTAGAAACACGGAGGAGACAGAGGGCAGCTCATGGTAAGATTACTTTGTATATTTAGTCATTGGTGTGTCTGTATCTACTCAACAACATGCAAGACAGAGAAAAGGATCAAACATAAATATGTCTGAACCTTTTATAGAGCAAAGAAAAGAAAGTTTAAATACACCAAGTAAAGTTTAAACAGCAAGTATTTCTGTGATCTTCAGCTCTCATCTGAAAGGCTAGTAAACACTAAATATTGTGGTTGTCTTTCTTCTGTGTGCATCAGTGGCCACATTAAAGCTTTAACAAGAGCCTTCAATGGCTGAAAGCCTGAAGACCAAAAACTGGGCAGCGCAACTCTCCTTCATTTTCTCTCTTCTGACTGTTTTGATCAGTGACATAAAGGCTTTGATGAGGAAATCTGGTTCTAAAACTCAAAACCATCTCCCAGTTCAGGCACTTGAACTCTTATTATATCTGGTTCTTGTTATCCAGGGCCAGATGTTTAATGTTGTTTTTAAATGCGCTCATATGTAAAAACATATACTGGCTCATAAATAAAAAAAACAATAACATTAATTGTATTTGTCATGTTATATGTCACCAGTCCAAATATCTGTCTTTAAGTCCTGTTGAATTCCACAATAGATGTCCTGGGGAATCACACACAAGCTGAGGATGAGTTTGAGGCTGTGGAAGAAAACCTCCGCAAGCAAATTAAGGAAGAAAAAATAGCGTGAGTTGTCTGAATTATCATACCAAATGTTTTCCTACTTTCTCCCAAGTCCCTGTTTAGATTGATGGGAGACAGCAGGTGCTGTGTTACAGAAAAAAAGATGAATTTTGTGCTGCTGATATTCCCTGTCAGTTACAAGAGCACCATTGGGCGCCTGAAAGCGTTGAGGACAGAGATTGAACATCTGCAGCTGTTGCTGGAGAGGGTAAAGGTCAAGATCCAGAAGGATTTCCATAAGTGGTGGAGCCAGGAGGCTTCTAATCTGCAGGTGACTGACCTCCCTTCTATCTGTGATAACGCCACATAAATCTCCCAAGAATGCAACGAAACAGCAGTGAAAAGATGTCCTTTCAATATTAGACTTGTCTTTTTATTTTCCTCTCAGTATTAATAGATGTTTTGTTTAATATATGAGCATCTTAGAATGTGTGTTAATACCTGTGTAGCTGGACTCTGTTGGACAGTTCAACTTCTGCTTAACATCAAGCTAAATGAAACCTGGTGGGAGAAAAAATAGGAGACAAATACTCAGACATGCATTCGTTTTAATTCCATGTGATTCTAATAAAATCAATAGCAACAGAGGAGATAATAAATGACTCCTTGTCTATTTTAGTCTAATATACAAAAGCTTGGAGAGAAAACATCTGGACCAAAAATCACTGACTACCAGAGAAATCTCAGCTCACACATTGTTCTTGGCCTTGGTGGTTGCGTTTGGAAACGAGCCACAGAGAAGATGTTTTATAACGACATCTGACCAGCAGACGTCACTGACTGCTTCTTTCTAGTTTTGATCTTTTGAATGGAGAAAAATATCTCACATCTCAGCAACGTGTGGAAATGTATCACTCAGAGCACAACGGCAAGAAAAGGAAGTCTGACAGATGTGCAGCTTTGGTTCACGAAGCTGGAAGCAGATCGTTGCCAGTTTATGTCCAACAGCTTTGTTCAAGTATTTATTGCACACATGTACTCACTTAATTTTTGTAGAAGATGTATCACTAAGAAGAGAGCCCGACATATCAGAGTCTGCTCATCACTTTGTCTGACACACATGGCTTCGTCATGTCTAACTTATTGGTGTTTTTACTTTTTTAGGATTCTGACTCAGGGGGCGGAGCTTCACCAAAGGCATCCTTGCAGCCATCTTCCCCTGGCACTCCAGGATTTTGGTCAGACATTTTCTATGTAAAAGACACTCTCATCATTTGTCTGCTCTTCCATCTGTTCCACCCTCAGAAAGTTCAATATATTGAAAACATAAGTACCGGATACTTTCTGTGTGTATTTCACAAGCTGACACAAATTATTTAGAAATTAGTGAAACATCCATGACAGATGAAGGTTAAAATACAACAGGACCACAGCAGCAGAGTCCTCGTTTATATTCACATATATAACAGATCAACAGATCTAATTGATCTGAAGGCACATAATGCCGAAGAAGAGAAACATGCAGGAGCTGCTTCATGAGTTAATCAAACCTAAAACAAGGAAATGACCAATAAAGGGAAGCAGATGAGAGAACTTCTAACTTGTTCATGTTTGTGTTAAAAACTGCAGGATTTTGGACTAATTGATGATATACAGAACACTAACATACAGGGAGTTACAGTAATTCAGTTTGGTAGTAAAGTAAAAGCTGGAATTAGCCTTTTAACGTCCTTTATGATTAAAAAAGATTGTACCTTTGAT
Organism: Pachypanchax playfairii; assembly: GCA_006937955.1. NCBI lineage: Eukaryota > Metazoa > Chordata > Actinopteri > Cyprinodontiformes > Aplocheilidae > Pachypanchax > Pachypanchax playfairii. The sequence continues at coordinate 422,706 of SSNP01000026.1, forward strand.
AATAACCTCAATTTAAAAAATGATCTTTACACCTCTGAACTGATCTGTTTGTCTAAATCATATATCACACCCAGGTCTTTAACATGGGGCTCCAGACAAACCAGGTCTCTAGTCAAGATATAGATTTTCTAATTTAATAACTGGTAGACTGATATTGGGATGAGGTACAAATAAAAAGCTTCGTATCTCTTTTCTTTTAGAATAAAAGGCTCTTTGATATTTTCTAATCTTGTACGCTCAAAAAAGCTGACAAAGTTTTTATTTTTTCTGTGTTTCTGAAAAAGCATTTGCATTGATTGAGCAGCCAAATACAGTATGTTCTACTGAACAAAAACATGAGAATAACTGATTGATTCAAAGTGGGAACTCTTCTGCAGTTCAATATCCAAATGAACTGGTTACATATAGAAACCAGCCATGTAACCAAGAGAACCACGTCCTCACGCTGACTCATTTCTGTTCATTAAATTTGTTATTTTTACCTTCACCATCTGCGCTTGGATCTCTCTTCAGTATTCAACAACAACCTGCTGCTCTCGAGTGTTTGTTTCCATGGAACAGGTAGTGAGTAACTGTTTGCATCCACTGGTGTTGTGTTTGTTTGGTTCTCCATCTGTGATGCCTTTATCAAGAGGAAGATCACAACATGATGGATGATACAGGTGGCATTTGTTATCTCATATCTGCCACAACAAGGGCTCTGATGATACAGATACTGTGGTGTTTTCACAGAGAGAACAAACACAGGATTCGTCTACCGTGTGTTCAGATTTTGATAACACAGTATCAGGCACCTTCATCACATCTCCTTTGTTATGTTTGTCATTCTCATATCTGTTATTTCTGGCACTTATTTCCTGCTGTTTATTAATGTGCCTTTATATAATCATTTTCAACCCAACAAAAATAAAAAGACAAATTAGATACCATAAATAATTTCCAACCCAAAATAAGAGTAGTTCATAATTTGTCTTAAATAACATAATGTACTGGCATATTTTATATATCTAATTCTGAATGTGAAGCCTGCAGCACATTGTTAAAACAGCTTTTTGTTCATCAGCATCATGTTAAACTGCAGGTATTAACTTCATTCTGTGCTGCAATAAAAAAGGGAGATTCTGATAAACCTTCAGCAGCTTCATCTGCTTTGTGTGGTGGCTCCCTCTTGTGGTTGAGAAAAATATGTGCAGATTATAAAAATCTATGAAATGGTTAATTCCATCCATTCTTCACCTGCTTAACCCCTGCAGGTCAGGGGGGCTGGGCTGCTGGCATCTATCTCCACCAGTCAATAGGCAGGAGGCGGGGTTACACCCTGGACTGGTGGCTGGTACATCACATGGCCACATACAGATTAATAACCATTCACACACACTCTGGAACAATTGAGTTGCCAGTTAACTTCTGTCTGAGTAACCCAGAGTTCCTTGAGAAAACTCACATATACACAGGAAGAACCTTTTATGGTTTATTGTACCTATAAAAATCATTCTGCGTTGGTGTTAATGTTTGTGTTACAGTTTTCATTAGAGGCTCTGGTTTATTTTTAGCGCACCTGGTCTGAGCAGTACGATGAAGGAGTCTCCAGCTGATCGAGGCACAAATCCAGACCTCATCCTTTCTTCTGCTCTCAACCTGAGGTCAGCCACTTTTCACTTTCAGATCTCCTGCTTTACCTGTAAAAAATGGGTAGATTTTACAACATTTTACTGTTTTTCTTCTCACCACAGAATAGAAGTAAATGAATTTATGTGACTTTCAGAAACCCTGTCCCCAAAAACATCCCTATGTCAGTCTGGCAGAACAAGCCCCTGGACGGGAAGATGAATTCTGACCTCAAACCTTCTTCAGAGTGGAGGTACATAAACAGTCAGCTGGTCACTAAGCATGAGGTGGGGTTAGATCTAAACAGTCCATCATAACGTACATAAACAGCAAAACCTTCATCAAAAGTCTTCATTACTTCTTTATGGATTTAGGAAATGTCCCATAAATCTGATTGTCTTTTGTGGAAATGTCATTTCAGCATTTAGAATAACAGTTCTTCAAGAATCTGCTGAAACAGGACACAAAGTGTCACCACAAACTTTAAAAAGCTAAAATGCTTCATTTTATATTCACTCAGCACAGTACGTTCTATAGAGTTCCAGTCATCCATGCGTCCAGTCTGGAGTTTTTATAGCTGTTCGGTGTTTTCTTTTCACCGAGTGCTGTCATGAATGTCTATGTCTTTGTGAAGTAATGTCTACCATTAAAGTTCACAAATCACAAAATCTCACTTTAACCCAGATGCTGCTGAAAGCTCTTTTTTTACAGCGGCTGTTAAACACTCAGTGCATTTAGTCTGAGCTTCCTCTCAAACAAGCACTCGCAGTACAAACTCTCCATTGTTCATCACAGAGGCTTTAAAATATGAGAGCTGGTACTTGTATAAGTTCTTGCTTTTAATTTTTAACCATGAATTGTTGAAATGTGGTACAGCTGTGGAGTTTTGAGTGTAGGGGCGGGGCTTTTTACAGTTTAATATGTTTGAAAAAATATTTCAGACTCATGAACTCTGATTATCTTTTAGGTCTCTTGAAGCAGGAACAATCTCATCTTCTTCTGTTCCACTGACTGGAGACCAGCAGGTTGATGCAGACATACTGGCTTTTATCATGGCCCGGAAAAATCTCCTCAGCAGGATCGGTAACAAACACAAATATGCACAAAAACACAGAACGTATGCTCGTTGAGTCATTCACTCTGTTGATGTAATGCATTAAAATGCACCACAACAATTAGCATTGTTAGCATCTTTTTGTTTATGTTTGCTGAAGCTGAATTATTTATCAGAATATAGAAGAAAAATGAGTGAAGTGAAACATGAAGTGTTTCTTCTTTACTTTGATCCTATAAGACAATAAATAAAGAGAGCAATGAACCTTCTTTATAAAAAAAAATCATGCAAAGATTGTTCTTATTTAAATTTTTTGTCTTTAAATACTTTTTGGTGAATTTTTTATTTAAGTATTTTTTTTTTTATTCTACATTATTCTTTAACAGTAATCATTTAGCTTGTGTCTTGTGTATTTCAGGCCACGCTCAGAAGTGAAACACACCATCATCATCACCTCAACCTCCGTGTCTCCCAGGTGAACAATCTGGAAACCGTTAATTTCCATGTCCGTCACATTTAGAGCATCGTTATAAACACAGATCCTGCAGCAGCTGTTTGATCTGAAGCAAGGTGAAGGACTAAACAGAAAGAACCGCTGACTTCCATGTTTGTTTCTAAATGTAGAAACAAATGCATTTTACACTTAGACCTCATTTCACCGATCTCTTATTTTTGTGTAAAATAATGTAAAACTATGTGCAGTTCTGTGTATAGAAGAGTATTTTTTTATTTATATAAAAGTAAAGAAGTTTTAAGCTGCTAGTTCCCTTTTCTTTTAACATCCAAGTCACAGTTGACATACAAAGTTTTATGTTTCTCTGAAATCTGTTAAATTTTAATCAGAATGGGTGAAACAGTTCATTAAAACTACAGTCGGGAACTAGTTCAATGAACTCTACATTACTGTAATTCACTCTCATAAGCAGCCTACAGGGTGTTTGGCTGAGTTCCTCTGCTTTTGCTGGTTTTGTATTTAACATTACATAAGCAAAAATCCATCCAGCTACCTTGGAGCCACCTCCACATTAGAAACAACTTGTCAATGTGTTTGCATGGCTTTGCCTTAATTTGTTTGACAGATGACAAGAAGCTGCACGCTTTGCATTCAGGCTTTGGATCTCGGTTGCCTTGGATATTTCTCCAAGGCAACTTACCCTAAAGTCATATCTGTTACATCTCTTGACTATAGATACAAGCTCAGTGAAAGAGCAGCAGAATACACTGAGATGCAAATAATTCTAATGTAGTACAAAGCTATAAAAATAATTCACATGCATTCTTAAAACTCAGTAGGTTTTTTTTTTTGTAAAATTGGAATGTGGCCAACAGAAGACTGGAAAAGTGACGAAAAGCTTTAAAAAGTACTAAAAGCTCTTCAGTCAAACGCGTGAGAAATGTTATGGTTAAGTAGCAACAGCTCACTGACACAACTGGGTGTTTAAATACTGAGAGAACAAATGACTTAGATGGAAAAGAAAGAGTTTTTGTTGTGAAGCTGCAAAGAATTTGGTGATCTAATCATTTTTATTACATAAAATGTAAAAAGGAAATTTGATTCAATTGTAAAACATACAGAAAAGGTAGAGGATATGAAATTATTGTCAGTAAAAATCCCTAAACATATTCAAGATTTAACATATCCATAAAAATGTAATAAAAATCAATAAAATTAGTCATTTTTGTTGGTTAATTTGTCTCATGCTGTTGTGTTCTAGTTATGTTTTAATATAAGTTGTTATGTTTGTCTATATTTACTGTGACAAATTCAAATATCACTTTATCTTTTACAACCACTTACTTTTTGTTTTTCTGGGTTTTAGAGGAAAACTAAGAGAAACTGTTGGATAAACTTTCAACATTTCTACAAGGATTCATGTCCAGCATGCTGCTTTTATGTACAACAAAGCCATAGATCTCTATTAACTTCTCCTGTAAAGTCTTAAATTCTAATTTATGGCTCATAATCAAGCCGCTCTCAACACAACTTTCCATGTGACAATAAAAGCAGACTTAGTTCCTGATGTGGTGGAAAACATCTGGAGATTGTTCCAGCAGAATACTGTGTGTAAGAAAAAACTTCCTTAGCTGTGATTCATACTGTCAGTTAAAGTTCATATAAAACTGGTTCAGATTTGACTGTATAGAACAAATCCTACAGGTTTTCTATTAGAATAATAAATGAGGTTTTCCATCCTAAAGAGAGACGCTGCCACCATCAGCTGTGGCAGGTGAAACATTAACTTTTGTTCTGCTGACAAGATGCTGCCACTGCTTCCTTATTAGTGGAAATAGTTGAAAGTGTGTGTCCAGATGTCACACTAATGGAGGAACGGAGTTTAGTTGTTACCCTGGCAACACCTAAAGATAAAGCTATGATGCTCTGACCAATAAGAGAGAGAGAACATTACCAGTCAGAGCAAGATACGGTGAACCAAATATCGATGTTTCTCCTTCAGTCTCAGCAGCTGGGATGTAAAACTGGCTTCAGTCTCACGCTGACTCACACTGACCCCTTTTCTGAATTCTCTAGTCTTACAAGAAAAACAGCATTCTAAAATGAAGAACATTTTTGGGGGGAGAATGTTTTTAAAGTTTTAGTTTTTTATTTTTCCTCCTTTTTTTAAAGTAATTAAAAAGACTTAAAATCCTTTTCTGAGTTTTAGCATCATCTTTGCGTCCTTTCTGCTGCTGCGGAAGGTTGATGGCGAAGTTTCATTTGGCTCCGGTCAAACTGAGCTGGACAGCACTTTTGGCTCTGGCCCACTTCACCTACCTGCTGATCGGAGCCACCATCTTCCAGATGCTGGAGAGAGAAGCTGAGAGCAACAATCGAAACCACTTCCAGCTGGAGAAGCTGAATTTCTTGGCTAATTACACCTGCCTGGACGGACCAGCGCTAGAGACGTTTGTTCAGGTTTTCACTCAGTTTTTAAATTTATTTTTAACTTCTTTTAATTCAAATGATGATGTGAAATTGCTTGTTTAAACTGGTTAGGGATGTTTAAATTGTATCAGTTATATAGAAATACAACAAACAAGAAACATAGTGGGTAGAAAAGGTTTATAAAAGAGCTATTATTATTTCAGATGTACAGCAAGTAATTGTATCACCGTAACTAACCTAATGTATATGTGTCATGCTTTAAATTTATCAAACTGATTGCACAGATTACCAACTGTATTTTTAAGAATTAGAGTTACATAAAAACATAGGTAATAGATACTTTAACAAACTTAAACTCGATATATCCATGTTGTAAAAGTGTATTTCTATTGAAACCAAACACATTTACGTCTCTGTTGGTTTTGTTTGTGTGTTTGCAGGTGATTTTATACGCCTGGGAAAAGGGAGTAAATCCCTCGGGCAACTCAACAAACCCCAGTAACTGGGATTTTAGCAGCTCCTTCTTCTTTGCAGGCACAGTTGTCACAACTATCGGTGAGTTGGATTTTGTTAACAATTTCAGCTCTGCAGTTTGTGTTTGCTGTGCAAATGAAAATCTTTTCCTTATCTGGCTCTTAGGTTATGGGAACCTCTCCCCAAGCACCATGTCTGGTCAGGTGTTCTGTGTGTTTTACGCCCTGTGTGGGATTCCGCTGAACCTGGCTTTCCTAAAACAGCTGGGCAGGTGGCTCACCATCCACCTGGGTCAAGTAGAGAAGGGGATGGTGTCGGTTGTTCCTCACAAGGTAAAAATATAGTTTAATTTTCCTCTGTAACCGTTTGTTTTTACTGCTAATGGAGCTTAAACGGAGTGTCGTTCTGTTCCAGCGAGCTGTTGAAGTTCTGGCAGTGAGTTTATTCTTTATCACTGGCAGCCTTCTGTTTCTGGTCATCCCTCCTCTGCTGTTCAGTTACGTGGAAGGCTGGACGTTCGGTGAGGGCTTCTACTTCGCCTTCATTACCCTCAGCACCGTTGGTTTTGGAGATTATGTAGTGGGTGAGTAGAGAGACAACTAAAATAGTGAAGTGTATGCACAGTAACTCTGAGTTACTCATTTAACATGCTTCTCCTTAAAGGAACCGACCCAGATAAGGAGTACATCTCACTTTATCGCAGCCTGGCAGGAATCTGGATCATCTTTGCTCTTGCTTGGCTCGCTGTTATCCTCAATATGGGAGGGCGGTTAATGGAAAATGTGGTTGTCTTGACTCATCCTGGCTTTAAGAGACAAGAGGAGGAGGAGGAGGAAGTATCCTCCAGTAAACTGGAGGTCACATCAAAGATCTAACTATGGACTTCAGATCATTTGCAAGTAATACTGGCTCGCTACTGTCTGTACATGCTGTCTTACAAAAGAAAAATGTAGCATCTATTTCCTTGTTAGCAAACACTTTGTGTACATACATTTATTTGTTCTGTGATGCTTTTATTTTGACGCTCTACCTCAGTTAAAACCAAAGTAAGCAGTCAGAAAGCATGAAAATTTGTAATTATTCAAAAAGCCATTCTGCCATGAGGCTGGTTTAGATTTTTGATTCTTCACTTTATGATTATATGTTCAAACAGAAAGTCACTTTTGAGCTAATATTTCTTTCGCCTTATGTCGCGTGTGTATTTTGTGTGTAAATGTGAGTCCGGCGCTTGTGTGCTGATGGGAAACTCCAGTGAATTGAACGCAGAGCTATCTTAAACAAACACATAAATCAACATGGTTATGTGAGGTGGAAAAAAGGAGAATGACCCTCAGCTGTCACACCTTTTCAGTTTGTTTAAAACAAAGCAGCTTACGCTAAAATAATGATCTTATATCTACTGCGTCAGGTCTGAGTTTCAAGGACTTTTTTTTTTAAATCACACAAATTTTGAGATTTTCTTTTTGACCAGAAACATATTTTTTGTTTGACTTTAGTCTCCACCTACTTTTCCACTTGCATTGTCCTTCCTCATCTTATTTTCCTCCTCTAGATTTGCATCTCAAGCCACTGAAGTCTTTAAAATAGTAGCACATAAGAATGCTTTCTTTTCAGCAGTGCAGGTGGAGAAGTCCAGCAGGTAACGTCTCCCTCCTCCAAGCGCCTGACTGCGGAGGCTGAATCTGATCTAAATAATATTCAGACCATCAGACCGTGATGGGAGCAAAGGAGATATTTAATTTGGCCCGGGTGCCGTCCATCCTCATGCTCGGTGTGGTTTATGTGGCCTACGTGCTTATAGGTGGGGTGATTTTCTGGAAACTAGAAGGAGATCTAGGAACAAAGGATCTTAGTAATTTACTGCTGAAAAAACAGCGACTTCTTACAACATACAGCTGTCTGAATCAAGACGGCCTGGAGGCAGTGGCTGAGGTAAGACACACAACCGCAGGCCACAACTGGATCAGTTGTTTACAGTCCAAGAAGAAAGAAAAGTATCAAAATACAAATTCAACTCATCATCAGTCTGTGTAAGGAATGGATAAAGATTTATCCAAGGTTTATAGTATCAGAATTATAGCAGCTGTGCTTGATTTAGGTTGGGTATTATTATTTATTCTATTAAAATTCATTTTAATAGCTGTCATCGATGCAGAACCTGCAGGTGCTACATCAGTTAACATGAAGTCATTAGATGAATACGTCTCGTACAGAACATGATCCACCATTGTTGTTCTTTTACTCAGCTCGGTGTGTATTAGCTGTAAAACATGTTTGTGCTAAAATATTTATTTTAAAAACTCTAAGTAGGAGAGTTTTTAAATATCTCATCATGTCAAGGCCAGAAACTGCACTTTGTGGACCTTGAATCAACATGAAAAGGATTTGCATCACTTCAGATTTAGTTTTATGATCTTTACATTCATGTTTTAGTTTTTCTTCTTGCTCTGCTTTCTATGATTTTATATTCTGTGTCTGTTTCTTTCTGTTAGAACCATTTTGTTCCAGTCAGTCCTGCATGATGCTCTTCAGCCATACTTGTTCCTTCATCTTCTCCTGCATCATGTTCATCATGTCAGTTTCTCTTTAGACTTTTTCTCTTGATTATTTTTTTCTTTTTCAGATTCTTGTTTTTCTTGAACTTTTATTTGGTGTTGCCACTTTTTGACACCAGCCTTTTTTTGTCTCAGTCTGTTAATAGAAGTGTCTTCATTCGCGTCTTAAGCCGACCTACAAATATTCTACCTGCATCTGGTCCATCTATTCCACATTTTCTCCTAGTGACAAGGTTTTATCGTCCTAATCAATTAACTTGAACTCAAAAGCACCTTAAAAAACCACAGTCACAGTTCTGAAATGTCACAAACACTGTTCAATTCTCTGGATATGAACTGATCTCAGATGGACAAAAAGACGATGGACATGTGAAGAGTTGACATTTTAGGTGCTTTTGAAATAAACTGTTGTCTGTTATGAGGCAAACATGAGAAAAATCATTCCAGCTGTTTTTAGTGCTGCAGAAGCTTAGAGTGATGTTTTGTCTGTTGTTGTTTCAGCAGAAATCGGCAGGACCTCATGCAGGAGTTCCTACAGTGCTGCTGAACTCACACCTACAGTTCAGATCTGTTTCATGTAGAAATTATTAAATATTATAAAGAAAAGAGACAGACAGCGGTTGAGGTCATGACTTCAGTAAGAATAAACCCAGATTCCTCTAAAACTGAATCTGTTAAACTCTTTGGTTCTAAAATGATTATAAAGTTTAAAGAAGTTATGAAACACAGTGAGATGCATGTCTCTCTTAAAGCCTTTTCAAGTGTTGCTGTTATTAAATTATATTTTCTAAACACAACAGCCTTGTTCTGTCAGGACACTGAAAGATTCCTTCCTGTGTCCATTTAAAAAAAAAGGTTTAAGAAAATATAGATTCACGATTTTCCCAATGCTGAAAATCTCTTTCAGAACTTGGATTTCTAAGTGCTCACAGATAATTTTACTAAACTCATTTTAATGACAAAAGAGGGTGTGTGAAGGAATGACAGCCAGGGTGAGACAGAGATAAACTCTAAGATGTAGGACTGAAGACTGAAATGGATCAAAGTCTCAAAAATCTGAGGGAAAATTAGGTTTTGGTTGGCCTGATTGTTCAAATCAGCAATAAAAGAAAGAAAATGAGTATTTATTTTGCAAATCACCAGCAGATAAAACATTAAAATACTGATTAGTTCCAGTCAGTTTACAGTCTAATAGGGCGTCACATCCTAAAATCCAGAGAAAAATCTGTGACACACAAAACTGTTGTTAAATGAATTGTTCAAATATTTGTACTCTAGAATAAATTAGATCTGATTGTAACAGCTGGGCTTTATTATATAGACAAACACGTCAACAAACTGCACTCTGAGATAATCAGATACCACATTTACAACTGAAACACAAAATTAAATAATAATAAGCTTAAATTCAGAGAGAGAAAATGTGTCAAATCTAAAGAAAACATAAACTTTTTGCAGTTTAATTTCTGATTAATGGATATTTAATGAATACATGCATTTTTTTATTTGAATTTAATGCATTGTGGAATAGAAATATCAGCATTAATGTTAACGGTAATTTTCCTGACCTGATGACAACTCCAGGCAACAGGGCCAAAATTAAAATAAATGAATGAATGTAATAACTGAAACCTATTTGACTCGTGTTTATGTGACAACCACACACCTCCTTCCATGTAAATAGCCTGTCTAAATGTTCTGATCTGCTTTGCCTACAAGTGTCAGGCCATAAAGAATTTATACTGCAACAAAGTTTGCCCTCCACTTTCTGCAAAATCAGGAGAGTCATGAAAATTTCACCCAACGTGTTGCGATCTGCAGTCAGACTCACAGATAATATGAAATTAAAAGAAAGATGGAAGTTCTGTTGGGTAATTTGAGAGAAACTGCATCAATTTGCATTGTGTTAAAACAAATCCAAGCAGGCAGCTTTTGTTGAAGCAGCACAAAGGTCTAAAATTTAAATTCATTCCCCACCTTGTTCCTTGTAAAAACACTCATGAAGTAATAACAAAACTTATTACAACAGATGATCACGAACGCAGTTGGATTTCTGTGCTGAACTCTGAACACTGAGATGTTTCTCTGTGGATTGCTGATAGCTGTAATTAAGGTGTTCCAGTCAACCAGAAGATGTAGATTAGTGTGTACAGGAGTCACTCAAACAGTCTGGCCCAAGTATATAGAAAAGTGGAAAGATACAGTTTTTATGTCTTTCAGGTTGTTCAGGAATCATCGAAGGCCGGATTGAGTCTGAAAGGAAATCACACATCAGACGGCTTCTGGAAATTTACCAGCTCAGCTGTGTTTGCTGCCACTGTGGTCACAACTATAGGTCAGACAAACTAAACTATATATGAACCAAAGTTAAATATAGTTTAAGGCACACAGTGGTTGTTCAATCATAACATTTCTTTTTCAATACAAAGAAGAACAAACATTTATGATTTATATTTTCCATTGATCTGTATTAGCTTCTGCCTAATGGGTCTAATAAAGTGACCTAATGTATACAATGGAATTACTTCAAAATAATTAAAGTGTTCTAGTAAAAGTCCAAACTGTATCTAATCAAAACGCTGTGAAGGGGCCTTGAGACAGACATGGATTCTTCCTGTGGGTTTGGCTCGTAACACAGGCTAATATTTTGTTTATTTACCCTTTCAATCATGATAAATTTGAAGATTTTTCATTCATTTCCTCCTACACCAGACCCAGGTGATACTGATAGTTTCTAGTTCTGCAGGTTATGGAAACATGAGTCCCACCACCACGGCTGCTCAGATCTTCTGTGTGTTCTTCGCACTCTTCGGCATACCGCTCAATGTGGTGGTGCTCAACAGAGTGGGAAAGTACATGCTTGCACTGGAGAGGAACATCTCTGATTTTCTTGAAGAAAAGACTCGATGGAAGGTAAGAAGATGTGCAGGTTTAGTCAGAAAGACCAGCTAATGTGATTCTCATCATCTTTCTCTTCCCCATCTAATTGCAGAAATGTACCCGGTTTTTTATCCACCTGATTAGTTACATCTGTGGAACAGTTCTGTTCTTCATCGTGCCGATGATCGTGTTCCAGCAGCAGGAGGGCTGGACCTTCTCCCAGGCCATTTACTACTGCTTCATCACCCTCAGCACCATTGGCTTTGGAGATTTTGTAGCTGGTACAACACTCACCCAATTATACAAACACCCACTCACCTATTATTTTATTAATCAATTTTATTTTCCTAAACACACAGTTCTTTGTTGTGCTTCCCAGACAGCAATCCAGATAATAATTATCCAGACTGGTACAGCGTCCTCATGGCCTCCTGGATCTTCTTTGGCCTTGCTTGGCTCGCGCTGATCATCAACCACTCCATCGACATTCTGGAGCAGCTCAACGCCTTTTTTAAACAGCTGTGCTCTGGTGAGAGGTCTGAGGAAGGGTCAGATGGTGGAGAGGATAACAACCCTGATGCTCAGCTGGAGGAGGACAAAGAGATCAAAGAGCTTCCGGTAACACAGTAAAACCCAAAACAATCATTTATTTATGACCTAAATCTTCAGGATGAGTTTTGTGAACATGGGTGTCATGAGGTAGAAGTCCTTATCTGTTTATTTATCTGTGACTGAGCAAAGGTTCGTGAGGTTTGATGCACTTTCTCCAGAGCGATGGAGCAGCTGATCAGAGGGATTAAAATGATTAATTCAACTCCACATTTTATTAAATTTGGCTCATGAGATAAAATTAATTTGTAGGTTTTAGTTTCATATTTTAGTTTCATGACAAAACTGGTTTGAGATACAAGCAAATACTAGCTACAGTTAATTAAAGGATAATCTGGTTGAATAAATAGTCTGTCATGTCCAGTTTCATTTTAACATAGCTAGCTTGGTGTTTTCCGAACAAACTGTTTTTGGTACGCTTTTTTTTTAAAGAAATTTAAATGGGATGCACTAAATACTAGTAAAACAGGTATCCATGAGGAAAAAATGTCTAATTTTAGCATTAAACCCAGAGGCGGTCTGGTTCTGAGGTAATGCAGTGCACCAGTTAACTCATTAGGATTTAAAACTTGTTTTCAAATTAAAAGCACATCCAGCCACTTGATTCAGGCTTTAAATCTATGCAAATTTGATTTGGTGGCAAACAAATTCAAGGATTGGTCAGACTATGTAACATATCTTGCAAGTCTGGTGAGAAAACATTTTGTTTTTGCAGTGATACAGATGTTTAATTAAATCTCACACAGTATTTTGAGCTTTTAATGTGGTAAAATCTGGTCTTGAAATAATCTATTGATTCTGTTTCTGTCCTCAAGCTTCACAGTTCCCAAAAACTCTAAACTAATATTTAACGGCTGTACAGTGGCACAGCTGGTTAATACTGTGATATTGGTTGGACACACAGTTGATAGTATGCAGAATAATCTGTTTTCAAAGAACAATGATACTTACAAGTTTGTAAAATAAAATTTTAAGTCAAACTTATGAGATAAAACGATGGCTTCATACTATCAGTGGTTACACTCACGAGATCTACCAAGTCTTCCTACTGCATTAAATCATTATCAGCCATCTGAGATACATTTTACATGTAACAGCAGGGTGAACGATGTCATGAACGATTCATAATGTAAATATGTATTATCAGTAATGTAATATTTACAAGACTTCCATTAAGTTTTTCAAAAATTTTCCAATTTTCTTCAAATGCTGCATTTTCTGTTTTGATGTTCTATTGTGTTTGAGATTTGGGCAATAAGTTTTCTCCTGTGCTGTTTTATTCTTCAGTGCCAACATTTTATTTCTTAATATCTTAAACAAGTTACTGAATCAAAAGACTCTAGAAAAAAATGTTTAATTTATGCTGTAAAATCGTGATGCTACTGAATTATTTGGACTCAATGTTAATGGTTGAATGTTTCTAACGTGTTATTACAATACGGGTAATTATTTATTTATTTTTATTTTGTAAGTTAGATTATTGTTGGTACCACTTTGTGTATTATAGATGATTCCTCATATGTGAAACTGATTTATAAATTTAGCATTTTATCCACTAGATGGTGGGAAAGTACCAAAAAAGAGAGAGAGTTACAGCTTTGATCTAAAATAAGCAAAAAGCACTAAAGATATATAGAATTTTACAACATAACTATTCTTTTCACATCTTGACAGTCAATATATCTCAGAAGTAATAAAAATATATGAAAACACATTCTGTTGTTGTAAAGAAGTCTGATGCATCTTTGTCTGCTTCTTGCATCACTAAATACAAGCGTGGAGCTGCGCGCTCACTGTGAGTTTGTTTTTTGGCACACAGAAGAAGTCAGAGGTGCAAATGCATCCTGTGGCTCATAGATCATAAAATCAGGCGACTCTGAGGAGGAATAAACAATAAAGACAGAAGGCATGCAGCAGGAATGGAAAAAGAGAATGTGTTAGACAGATGGATGGCAAAAAAAGGCAAATGAAGTTGGTGGAAAAAGGGGGCGGGGAGGGGGGGTTGAAGGGAAAGTGCTCATTTTCAGACAGTAAAGGAGACAATGAAGATTTTTCATTATTATTAGTATTATTATTTCTTTGTGGGGGAATATTTAAGAATGATCTGAGAGATGTTAGACGTTGGTTTAAGAAGAACTGTTGATACGTATGTATGTCCAAAGTAGAACACAACAGATTTACTGCCAGTAGTATTTTTCATGTATTTATTTTATTTAAGGACAGTACACATTGATCAACATTTCTGTAAATGTGCCAGTGTTAGCCAGAAGGCTAAATTTCAGCTGTAGTAGGAGTTCGATTCAAACACACACTCTGAGTTGGGAAGATGATTATGGTTCATTAATCTACACAAGATGAGAATATTTAGGTTAACACGAGTAAAATGAAGTTTTCCTTGATAAAGTGATGTGAGATGTTTTGAGTCTCTTTCTCAGAAGCAGTAGGTTGTTGTGAAGCTGGGTTCTGCAGGTTCTGGCGGTACTGAGGTGAGTAGCTTTGTAAGCATTCTTTCAAAAAACACAAGACTCAATGTGAACATGTCTGTGAAAGCAGTGTAGGGATTTGGTGACATTAAGCTACAACATCAAATGTTTCACGTCAGACAAAACTTTTGTAAATAATGTAGACAAACATTCTCAAGATAATAACCCCCCCCCATATGGGTTCTACATGAGGCAAGTAGGGAACCTTAAAAACAAATGGAAAAATGCTGAAAAGACTTAAAGTCCAGAATCTGGTAGTGGGACACGGGATTGAAATTCCTCTCAGTTCATAAGGTCTTCAAGGCTTTAAAAGTTCCTGAGAGACAGTAGACACTGGGTGGGTTTACATTCCTCTAAGAATTAGATGGTGTTCATGCTAATTATACAAAATTTAACATATTTTCATTCATAAAGTCTCCTGTGATGATTCATTCCTCTCACTATTAGTTATTCCTGGAATAGAAACACTAAAAATGCCTCAGTGACATAAAAGTGCCACTAAAAGTGTCACTAAGGACGATTCCGTGCAAGTTAAATCTTTAACTAATTAAACTGCTCATGACAGTTTTATTTTGCACAAACTGATGCCAAGATTCTCCTGGTTTATGCAACACGAAAAGCACGCAGAGTTTTAATAGTACGGAAACATTTGTGTGTTTTATTTAGCAGAAAATCAAATCTTAAGTCATTCCAGCTGACACGGCAATGTGGATGTCTGGCTGTGAGACTTTTTGACAAATTTGAAAAACAGAGAAAAAAAAAAAATCCACCACAGTCTGATTTTCAATTAATTGGGTAACAATGAAAAATGTCCAAACTTCCCTATTTCTGGATTCAACCTCAACGTTCTGAGCATGACAGTGCAGAATGAATGAAATGTGACTTTATGGTTCCATGCAGTGTGATTTAAAATATTTAGTCTGAGACCACATCACAGCCTCGTCAACAGCATCTAGTTACATCACAACATAGCTGTGGTTATTAATTATTGACAAACAGAACACAGTTTAATTGGATAACGAAGCTGAACTGGGACTGTAATTAAAACATTCCATCTGAAAAGGATCGATACTGTTGAGATAACTGACAAGCTGATGGTGATAAAACCTGTAAGTGGTGGTACAGAGATGACCTGATATCTTAGAGGGGAGTTCTTTTTATTTTACTCAAATCACATGTTTTTTTTGTATGTGTCCTCCTCTGTCTCACTTATTGGACCTTAACCCAGTGTCCAGAGCCAATAAGGAGACCGCAAACACATCCTGCCTTTAAAGTTCAATGTTTTTCCTCTTTATTCCTCCTCACTTCTGTGACTCACACACTGCTGTGAGTAAACGCTCTTCATCCTCCCCATCAGCTTAATCTCTGTTTGTGTGTATTTTTGAACCTGCCTGATTGATTCCTGTTTACTTTCCCTCGCAGCTGCACTTCACACAGATACCAACAATTACCATTATCAGCTGACTGACACACTCATGCTGAGTTGACAGCAGTTTGCAAAAACAGGAAAACTTTGCCATCATCCGTCAGATCTGTTGCACTTGCCTCTCTGTGTGCTGCGTCAGTGATGATAATGAGATGTGTTTGCGAGGAGGTCGTTACTCCCTGACTCATCTGTGTTTTTGTCTTCATCCTTGCGTCAGCGGGGTCTTTACAGAGGTGTGTGTGAACATGTGAGGACAGGATGTTTAGCAGCAGGAAAAAGACCTTTTGCTCTGACTAACAAACACAGAGCAGCGAGGTCAATCTGAAACTTTAATAACAAAGCAGAGCAGACAGATAGTAATTCTAGACTGCGGTGACCTTCTCCAAAAGGTTCACCACCCTCTTCAGAGTATTCATTAACAGCACTAGTAACTAAACATGTAACTAAACTACACGCTAAAGCTACTGCTGGTCTATTTCCATCTGAAAACATGTATTTTGTAGTACAAATGTACACACAGTTCTCTGTAAATATATGTGTGTGTGTGTGTGTGTGTGTGTGTGTGTGTGTGTGTGTGTGTGTGTGTGTGTGTACATTCTATGATATAGATCTTTTTCTTGTTCCAGTTTCCACTTTCTTCCTTCTTCCTTCCTGCTCTCCTGAACACCTGATCCAGTTTTCTGATTGAACCACCTGATCCGTTTGGCCCTTATCTCCCTCAGATTCTGGTGTTTATGTATAATCAGATTTGCATCTTTTCTTCCCTCAAGCTCATATTTTCTCTGGACTGGTTTGTCTGTGTTCAGCTTTACATTTTGGAGTCTAGAGTCTGACAAGCATGGTCAGATGAACTGATAAATAAACTAAAATAAAAGATTTCTTCCTGTTAACAGCAGATTTGGTAAAATTAAAGTCTTTTTGATAAGTTTAACTTTTAGAAATTTTACCAAATTTTTCAAAAATTCTTGCTCAGCCTGATTTAACGAGGACTTAACTGGATCCAAGTCCAAACGTTATTTTTATGGTGGTCATTGTCTTGTTTAACAACTTGTTATCTTTCCACACTTGGTCAAGAAGCAGCCTCATGACGAAACTTGTGCTCAAGTCAAATCACGCTTGGTTTAGTTTTTAAAAGCACTGTTTTGCAGCACAAAGAACTTCTCTACAGCTTCATGTTGCCACTTCGTCTTCTGCAGCAGAAATTGACGCACAGGATGTAACGATAGTAAACACTGACAGGAAATGTCATTCTTGTTTATCAGTACTATCAGTAACAACTTTTAGAGATGGGGGGGGGTTACCCATCCAACATGTTTGTCAGAAAAGGTTTGAAACTCCTTTTTTACTGCTTTTATTTCATTTTCTCCCACATCAGGAGCAACTTCCAGAAATACATTTAGATTCACAGACAGCTGCAACAACCAGCAACAAAGGCTGAACAAATCCCACCAAAGAAATACTTTTATTCTCAGTGTTATTAAATAAGGCCTAAATATGAGAAACTAAACTTACTCTTCTGAGAACATAAATATCTAATATCCTTATTTTTGTGTGTTGTAAAGTTTCCACCCTTAACTGAGCAGAACACTACTCAAAACCCACAAGCGATCACGTTTAGACTGAAGAACATCAAAGTTGACCTCAACTTGACCTTTTAGGCAACAGCTGGAAATGTCAACATTTTTTCTTGAGCAGCAACATTGGTCAGTTTGCACACCTCTGATAAGACAGACTTCTGCAAAGAGTCCAGCTGAGTTACTGCAGCGTGGACAAACAGACCAAAAAACATGTCTGTGTTCACTCAGTCTGAGTCTGGTTTTATTTCTGTGACTCTCCAAGTGCACAACAGACTACTGATAACCAGAAGTGCATCATAGTAAATGTGTAGTTGATTAAATAAAAGGATTTGCATAATCAAGTTAAAATTAAGAAGTGTTTATTTAATAAAATACTTTTTGTTGTTGTTGTTATTTGTTTTGGAAATCCCACCTTGTGGTTGTTTTCTGAAACTGAGATGTCTTAATGCTCTACGACCTGGCTGTGTTCTTGTCGACAGCCCGCACACCTGAGTCTGAGTATCTGTTGATCTTAAATGAATTTTTCTAGTTTCCTGAGATGTGGTCACTGTTCCTTCCTCGCGTCCTCATCAGGGACGGAGACGAGCCTGTTTACAGACAGGAAGCGGACCAGCTGGTCCTCTGATGCAGTCAGAACCATTTAGACTCAACACTCTAAAAACTGTGGAGGTAGCAATGGACCTTAGGAGGAGCCCCCCCACCCCTGTCCCATTATCTTACAAAACACAGCTGTATCTATAGTGGACACATTCAGATTTCTGGGACCACTGCACCCAGGACCTGAAATGGACAGCCAACATAGACACAGTCATTAAGTTCCAGCAGAGGTTGAGCTTCCTGCAGCAGCTCCAGAAGTTTAACCTGCTACAGGAGCTGCTGATGAACTTCTACAGAACCATCATCAAGTCACTGCTGGTCCATTACAGTCTGGTTTGGTTCTGCAACCAAACTAAACAGAAATAAACTGCAAAGAACTATAAGGTCTGCAGAGAGTGGTGCTGATCTGCCCTCCATCCAGGACCTGGACTCCTAACATCCAGGACCTGGACTCCTCCAGAGTCAGGAAAAGAGCAGGCAGCATCAGCAGAGACCTTCTCCTCCAGGATCTCACCTTGTCTCTCCCCTCTGAACAGTGCTACAGATCTCTGTATGCCAAAACCACAAAACACAAAAACAGTTTCCCCCCAGGCGTCACCATGTTGAACAAACATGTTTAACTCCTAATGAAGAAATAACCTGTTCTATCATTAAAATAATTATATCTCACCTGTACTGTACCACCTGATTTCAAAATTCCAGTCATTCAGGGAGTTTCCTGAAAAATGCATCATTTTTATAATTCATTAAAAACCAACTGATTTTTGGAAACTGCTTTTTGTCCCATCACAGCTATTTAGAAATTGTTGCACACCTGACAAATACTTTTCAACAAATACAATTAACTTCATAATAAATGTTGAATTAATTCCCTTCTGGAAATAAATAAAGATAAAAGTTAATGGAAGTATTGCAGAAACAACAAAGAGTTTATTCAGTATCGTAACTTAACAATCTGGAAATAAATAAAGATAAAAGTTAATGGAAGACTTTCAAAAAAGAAAAAAAAAACTTCCTCACAGAAACAAAAATAAACATATCAAATATGAACTATTACATATTGAATTTTTCATTTTTACTATTCAAAAGCTTATTTATTAGCCTTTGTGGTTAATGCAGAAACAACAAAGAGTTGATTCGTAGTTTAACAATATTTGGCACCATTACTTTAGATTTAAAACCACTTCAGAGAGTTTCTTTTTCTGCACAAACAAAACTAAATATCTTAAAGGATGTTTTCTACAGGCTGCTGACTCACATGTAGATGCTTATTTTCTGATTAAAGGCCAATGATTTGTTAACATGACAGAATTACAGTAACTGTTCTCAGGCTAGTAAACTTGTGACTGTTGTCATATGAGCCAGTAATAAAAGGTTTGATGTGTTTAGTTAACAGAGACGCTGCTGTTGAATCAAACCTTTGTAAGTTTGTGATTTCAAAAAAGTTTATAAATATAAAATCTATTTTGTAAAGTATTTGATAATCTTTCCTCTGATTAACACTGGAGACATGGTTCTGTTTATTTATGGGTAATTACAAATTAATCATGTATTATTGCCATTAAATGATAAATGTGATGGAACTCAGTGATAATGTTCGCTGATAATGACAGTAAACTTTGAACTCTGATATGAGGAGACGTTCCGGGACTTTGGTTCCTTCTCTGTGCTGCAAACACTAATCTTTGTTTCTACAAATCTGGTTGATGAACCATGACAATGCAGCGTGGACTGCCAACCGCTGGCATGCTTTTGTTCATCACACAGAATTTCCTCTCTGGCTTAAAGCTTTTCAGCAGCAAAGACAAGCCTGGGCACAAGAGCAGAGCGGGAACATAAACAACCTGCAGTATTCAGCCGGACAGCCTGAGTCAATCTCAGTTTTGAAAAATGAATAAGAAACATGTCATAAGAGAGTCTTTGATAATCCCCTCAGAATTATGATGACTTCATGCTGAACAGTATCTTTGTTGTGTCAGAATTTCAAAGGAATCGTAAATTTGTAACCACCGATTTCAGCAGCATTGATACAGAAAAAACTGGTATTCTAGTGAGAACTTGACTCTCTGACCTTCATCACAAGTCTTTTCCTTCAACACAGCTGATTTTTTTTATATAAATATCATTAGGAGCACTGTAACATGTTGCCTGTATTTCACAGATTTAGTTTCGTAAAGTATACATTTCTCAGGTGATGGACGAACCTATAAAGATGCTGTTAGAGGTTTTCTTGTCTGTGGATCCAGCTGAACAGTGATTAGCTGGACCTTGTGAAATGGTTTGGTGAGTCACACCAAGCCATTTTGCTTTTTGTTTGCCAGATTGACATGAAGATTCATAAACTAACATTGTTCATTTAATTGCACAATACAAAGAAAAGTTTCGTTTTTAGTCATGTAGCATCTCAGTTTGGGTGGGGCAGCAGTGGAATAATCTTCAGTATCTAAGTAGTATCTAAAATAGCAACAGTATTACCATAAAAACAGAATTGCAACTGTTCATTTTAAAACCCAATAAATTAATTTAAGTGTTTGCAATGACAGGACTCTTATCTACACCAAACATATCAACATAGAAACACATCATGATGCTTTTACCACAATCACATCAAGCTACAAGCTGCACGGTGGTGCAGTGGGTAATGCTGTTGAATGTAGCAAGAAGGTCCTGAGTTTGAAACCAAGGTTGGGACTTTCTGTCTGGAGTTCACATGTTCTCCTCGTGCATGTGTGGGTTTTCTCCAGGGACTCCAACTTCCTGCCACAGACCAAAAACATGCTTGAGGTTAATTGGTAAATTTAAATTATCCCTATGTGTGAGTGACTGTCTATATGTGGCCCTGTGATGGACAGGTGACCTGTCCAGGTGTGACCCCACCTCTCGCCCTATGACTGCAGGAGATAGACACCAGCTCCATGTGACCCTGAACAAGAGTAAGGGAGTTTAGATAATGACAGCAAGCAGAAGCAGAGCTAATTGAACAGAGCCTGAAATCCTGAAGATGATGGTGGCAATCTTCACGTTCCACATATTCTATAAAACTAATATAATTGCATCTTTAATCTTTATAATTAAGATTATAAAGCTAATAAATTCCCTAGGAAATTTCCCCACTGAGCGACAATAAAGGTTTCTTCTTCTTCTTCCTCTAGAGTTACATGCAACAAGACAGTGTAGAGTAATTATAATTATAATCTGAGGAAAGTTTAAAGGTAGAAATCTCAAAGCCACCAAATTCACAAGTTAAAACACGTGATTTTATAATAATGATTTTGTGCTTATTTGTAAAATTAAAATAGAATAAACACAGATTCATCCATGCTTGTTAATTTATGAGCCTTTTAGAATTAGTTTGGTTCACTAAATCAAAAATTTCATATCGTCTTCGTGTGTTCTTTAGTTTCTAATTTCCAGTTCTAACTATAGTGACTACAGTTCCTGATCATACGATCAGTAACTAACCCATGGCAGGGGTTTCCCACCAGTCTCCGTCTAATTGCCATGGTAACGCTTCTGAAACTGATTCCGAGCTCTTGGCATCTTTAAAGCCAGAAAAGAGTGATTATGTTACTCAGTTTCACAAAGACACCACTGGAACACTTTTTTGTGACAAAGACCCTCCTTGTTACACGAGACAACGTGTGATTGTCAGCTTCAAGTTTTTACTTTCCCTGTTACCAGAAGATGATCCCTGATGCGGGAATAAGATATACTTGTTACAATCCATCGAACTGTGTCATGCTGGCAGTGATTACTACTGCGTACAACAACTGACCAAGATGTACTGAGGATCATGTACAGACTGTATACATGGCATAAAGAAATGAACATGCAACAAACAGAAAAGATCTGCAGCTGATGAGAAAATCTCAGTCTTGCATGACAACACATTGAAGACAAGCAGAAATCTGATTGAGGTCTCAGCTCTCCACCAGCTGGTTCGTTGTCTGAAGTCTGAAACTGAGAGGCTACAAGACAAGTGTTAGGATTTAAAATTTTGCAGCAGGATATATGAGTAGGAGTATATCTTTGCATATTTATCTATTGCCACACTTGTGATTAACTTTTATGTTTTCACTTTCCATTGCTGACATTAATCGATGTCACAATTTTCCGAGCAGGACACATTAGTCCTGTTTTCTCTTTCCGTATTTTTTTGTTTTGTTGCAACTTATTCTAAATGAAGATTCAAGTCATGTTTAATAAGGATTGGCCAGAGTAGTTGTGGTGCTTTGATTTAAATCAGCTCATTTTCTAGTTTTGATGTTTAATTTTTGTCATCCTTGTTTTTATTTTGGCTTCTTTTCCTTAGATTTGTGTTTAACCACATCAGCATGTTTTACAATTTTGTGCTTGTGCATCTTTATACTGCTGTTCTGCAGTCTTAAAAAATCCAATCCAACTACATAAACTAAAGGGGAACTAAATCTGTGTGTGATTTCATTAAGCCCGATAAAAAAATAAAGAAGATTTAATGACAGACTGCAAAGTTTTTCTAGCAGTTTCAACGTCTTCATCATCATGAGCTCAAAATAAAAGCTGCAACTTTGCACTAAGTTTCAGCTTTGAAGCTGTAATAATTGAGCTGACTTGTAGATCACCCCCCCAACTTCCTCTTGAGGGTTGATGGAGTCTTTGTTGAACTGGTTTGCATGTGAGATGTTTTGGTCACATGCCTGAATATGTGAAGTGAAACCTGAAGTCCCCTTCTCTCTCTAGTTCAGCTGTCTATTTTTAACAGGTTAACTAAGACCTAGTACACTGAGAACCTTCACCTGCATACTACAATGTGTCTTACATAAAAGAGGTGTTTTTTCTGGTTACTGGTCCTGCAGTTTTAGTTCGCTTTCAATGCTATTCACAGAAACGTAAAGTCAATACAGTACCTCACCCTAAAGCTGACAGGGACATACTGTACACGCCTATTTCAGAAGAAAAAAGGATCAGTTTTGATCTTTATTTTATTTCAGACAGTGAAAAACATACAAACACCAGATTGGCAACAAATTCTCCAAAAACCTGTCAGAATTGAGATATTAAGAGCTAGAAATGAGGTAAAAACAGTAATGATGTGATAAAAATCAAGTTGGACCAACAGCTGATTGTAATCCAGGTTTAGTGGATAAAAGTAACGCCCAGATGGATCTCTGTGGATTAAAGACTGAACTCCAGTTTGCCTCCAAATGTGAAAAAAATCATTTAACTGTTTGACAAATAAAGTTCTTCAAAGAAAGATTAAACAGACTTATACGTCTTCACTTCACAAACGTGTGGAGTTCATGGAACTACACTGAACGGATTAGCTGTTACACAATACAAGTATTCCTTGAAGAGTACTTTGAAGTATTTCATTCCTTGAAGAAGATGGAACTGGTTTTTACTGGCCTTCATATGTGTAAATTCAAGAAAATTGATTAACATCTTCATGATGAGATGTTGTTATTGAGCACTAAGAGTTTTAAGTTTATGGGAACACATCGAGACGGAAATTCAAGGACCATAATGTACAAACATGAACAAATTATCTGACTGATAGCGCTGGTTTCCTCCCGAGCAAAAAAGCTCAGGGGGGAAAACAAAACACAACACAACGCTTACATAAAACAATAGGACTAGGAAGCAGTTCTTCAGTCTTTCCACATGGTCAAATCATTCTACATACCTACAGTTCTAAAAATATCAATCCCAATGTAATGGTCTACAAACTTTCACAACAAACTGGAAGACGGTGCTATAAACAGGTTTTTTAGCACCATTTTGAAAATGTTTGCTCTCATCATGACAGTTTTTTTCTTTCCTTTAAATCTGTTTATAAATATGTTTATATGCTTATAATATGAACGTGTGACCTGTGATTAGATCAGATGTTTTCATTCCTAAGCAGTAACATGTCAACTGACTTTGCTAACAACGAGACCTAAATCCTCTTCTGCATGCCTGACGAGTTTCCCAACATTACAATAACAACATTTTTTCTTTGCATTTTAAACAGTTGATTTGTAGCGATAAACTTTATAGAGTAAGACTTTACTGGTGAAGCTCATCCACCCACTTTTACCTGGAATCTTAGGTTTGCCTCTCCCTTCTGGGCTTCTTTTCTGGGAAAGAAAAAAATAACAGCTTCCATTAAATGAAAGCAGTTATTTGCAAAACACTATATCAGACAGAAACATATAATAAAGGATTGAAATGTTGCAATGTTTGTAAAACACAAACAGTAGAATATTAAGGTTATAGATCAAGTCTTTCCAAGATCTCCCTCAAGATCATTCAGTCTGTGGAGACCGCTGGTCAACAAATAAAACATGTGTTAATGCATCCAGAGTGGCTAATCAGATGTGCATTTTTCCACTGCCTTATCTGAACTTCCAGAAAACACGGAAGTCCTCCTTAATCCCAGAGGACTTTTCACAAACGACCACCATGATGCTCCTCAGCAGCCCTGCTGGGGTCTGACTGGTATCTCTGCTGATGTCTGGTCTGAAAACACTAACTCAAGAACACATAAAGAAAAGAGTTCACTTTTTTTAAGTCTGCAGATCTGATGACAAAATCAATGAGACGCCTCAGGGCCTTAAGGTGGATTTACACAGTAAAATATCAGAACACCTTGTTACTAATACTGAAACATTTTGTTGTTTCTAAATCTTAATTTGTGCTGGATTATAATGTTAACCTGGATGCTGACAGGGCGAGATTATAAAACAGAAAGAGGGACTTTTCCAAAGTGGATTAATTTTTATCTTTTGATGTAAAGTAACTGCTCAAAAGATGAATTACATTTTTTAGAATTAAGATAAGAAATAGATGCTATAATAGTTTATGTGGAATATGATGCCCTTATTTAGATGTGGAGTTGTTTCAGTGTTGATTAGTGATCTCTATCATTCAGCACTGCCTGTTTCTGAACCAACACACAGCTGAGTCAGCTGTTTTATCAGAGAATGCTCTCACAAATCTTTATAAGCACTTTTTATCAGTTAATTTGCTGCACTGAATGCTGGTCAGAAGAGTTATGGAAAAATTCCTGTTTGCTCCATTAAAACTCACGTAGCAACAACCAGCTAACCCTATTTCATTTATCAAAAATTGTCAGTAAAGCTACTTTAAAATGATGTTATTTTATCTTTAAATTTTTATACTAACAGGAAGAATTTAAATGAAATGCACCACACAAGCAGGAAAATAATCCATGAAGCTCAAAAACATCAATACTCTGACTAAACTAAAGGTCAGTCTTCACACATATTATCCAACTTATTATAACACTGAATGAAAATATGCTGATGATGTTAGCTTTACTCCTGCAGCAGCAAGAAATCTGCATGTTTATTCAATTCATTGGTATGTTAGAAGAACAGGTTAACACGTGATTGACATGTTTCACAGAAAGATGGAAAGCGAGAGTGACGCGAGCTCCGTTGCCTCAGATGGTGAAGATTCATGGAGACTTCTTTTGTTCTTGTTAATATGTAAATAAACCAATCGACAGCCTCAATGCAGGAAACTGGTTTAACTGCTTTTTTCTCGCTCACTGCTGAATAATTTTTTGAGACAGTTTGATTCAGTTGTTTACGTGAACTGCTTGTTTTCGTTGCAGCATTTCAACTTGTTTTACTTTTCCGACTTTTTTTCTTTTGATCGCAACAAATGTTATAACAGTTCTCTTTTTACTCTTGCAAAATTCACATGTTTTTTGTAAAGTAATGTAACGACTCTGCTTTGACGGTTACTGCTTCACATGATCACGGTGTCTGTGCTGATGTCTGCGGGTGTGAGAGAGGGTGTTCAGGTAAATGCCTGGAGGTGGACGTGTGTGAGAGAGAAGGAAAAAAGAGAGTGGGAGATGCGATAGTGGTACTGTATATGGTTCTGTTTCAGCCTACAGGACCCGGTTTTGTTGAACAGAACAGCGGCTTTCGGCAATCACCACAATGCAGCCGTTTATATGATGAGCGCAAATGAAGACGGGAAATAAAACAGAGACTGGATCAGTTAAACCGTAAAATGTGAATGACTGATTGCTTTCCAAAACAAAGGCTGTAAACAAAAGAGGTCTGAGGGACTGACTCTTCATTGATTTGATAATGAAACCTGCCGCTGATCACCGGTAAATGTAAATATTTGCAGCCAGAGTTTACATGCAGTAACTCAGTTGCATCATATTGGGGTGGCTGTGGCTCAGGTGGTAGAGCAGGTTGTCTGGTAACTGGAAGGTCACCAGTTCAAATCCCTGCTCTGCCCAGTTAAAGATCACCTGGCCGTTGTGTCCTTGGGCAAGACACGTAACCCACTTTGTCTGCTTGGTGGTGGTCTGAGGGTCTGGCGACTCTAGTGTCTGGCAGCCTCGCCTCTGTCAGTGTGTGTCCCAGGACAGCTGTGGCTACAACATGTGTGTAGTTCATCATCACCAAATGGGTGAATGACATACTGTAGTGTGAAGCGCTTTGGGGGTCATAGGACCTGAGTAAAGCACTATACAAGTACACACCATTTACCATATTGAATGCTGCTCACCATGGTCACTGGACCACTGGTTATTACTCACAGCATAAACATTTTTGTGTCACACGAAGCATTGTGCCAATAGTCACTGTGTCCACATTACTGCAACTGCTGCAGACAGGACATCTTCTCTGTAATCACTCGCTATTCAAACTCCAACTCTCTGCAGAGGTGTGGCCGAGATGCTGCTCTTTTTATATTCAGCAGCGGTAGAATCATGACGTCACATTTAAAGAAAATAAGGTTTCAGCCAACGGCAATGCCTGATCCAATTCAAGTGCAGTGTCACGTTTTAACCCTGAAGAGATTTTTGGTATAAAATGAATTGTTTTATAAAAATGTGCAAAAATACTAAAAGCAAGACCCAGAAAAGTAGGCAGGACTATTACACACTCATTTTTAGAGTTTATCAGCAAAAAAAGTTGATTTGGGGGTAAGTTGCACTTCAAGAAAATAAAAAGACGGAAAGTTTTTTGTGTTTACTTTATATTCATTTTCCCTCAATATCTAAAATAACTGTGGAAAACTTTTGGATGATATTTGATAATAATATAATTCATGCTAATTAATACCCAAAGCAATCCTTAAATTTTCTAATCCTTCTTGTCTTTGATTATTGGACTGAATGGGGTTTTCATGGTGATATTTGCATCCGAACAGATACATTTTTGTTCATTATAATAAAAACCGTTGAGCTGCACCTGTAGTCCCAAACAGGAGAGACTTCAGGGTGGAGGTAAACAGCCCCTCCCTTCTCCTCCCTCAGTGCGCACGGGGCGGGTCCGCACCACTCCCCTCCACTGCGCTCTACTTCAACTCGCAGTTGGTCACCGGACGCGCACGTGGAAACGCTACTACGAGTGGATGAGTTCGCCCGCGCGCTCGGACCGGCTTTTAAATTTAAACTGTAATGTCTCGAACCCGATGCAGTCTGCACCTGCACGCGCCTGTGTTTACTCTGAGCTCTCGTGCACGGAACCAGAACCATTCAGAAGCCTGCAGTTAAACAGACTCTGAGAATGAGCTCCGCATAACGTCGGGTTTTGTTATTATCTGCCCCTCTTCCTGTTTCCCCCCCGACCTGCGCTCCCAGCACAGAAGTATGGTAGATAAAGGCCCATTGCTGACTTCTGCCGTCATTTTTTACCTCTCCATTGGGGCAGCAATATTTCAGGTCCTAGAGGAGCCCAATTGGAAGTCTGCTGCAAAGCAGTACAAAGACCAGAAGGATCAAATACTGAAGGACTATCCCTGTCTGTTGAAAGAAGATCTGGACAAAATATTAGAGGTATGCTGTTAAATTCTGAACAATTTGACATGTCAGAAATGTGTCAGAGCTTCTGCAGCCCCATGGGGATCAATTCAAACTGAACAGTGTCCTTAGAAAGAGGGAGATCCCAAAGAACCCCAGCTGGAATTTAAACTTTCACTTAAAACTAACAAACCTCTGAGGAATGAGGTGATATTGGAGTCAGCACACCCATAAGGGAATGCTTCAAGGCCTGAATTCTTTAGTGTTATTAAAATAATTTATTTTGTCTTATCTCTCAGTTTTCATTACCAAATGATGATAGTATTTTATTACTGGCTTTTTTCAGCTTTCTGATGCAAATTTCGTGTTATCTTTAGTCGTTATTCTAACAGCTACAGGAAGTCTGTAACCTTATACCCAACAAAAGCAGTTTTAGTGGTTTTTCACTGTTTCAGAGTTAAAACGGGTCTCGCTGATCTCTGCTTTTACCGTCAGCATTGAATCAACACTCCTGTTTTTGTACAGGTTTTTGACCCATGGCACATTGTTTGTTTTGTTTTTTTCCTTTTGACATGTCAGAGCTATGTGACCTCGATTCTTTATGTTGGTTTGAGATGTTTAAAAATGAGAAGAATTTCTGGCTTTTAACATGCCTGTGATGATATATTTTCAAGTTTCTTGTTACATGGAGTCTCTCTGTATGAATCATATAACAGTGATGTCAGATGTTTTATTGTAAGAGATTAGATGGTACTGCAAGACTTCTTTTCCTCTTTGACCAGAGACATGTCTCAACCTGTACCCCCAGTTGGATCCAGTATTCTGGAGATTTATTTTCCCCCCATCCCCCCATCTGCCTCTCCTCTTTGTGTTTGGGAGACTGAAAAGGGATATGGTCATGAACCTCCCCCATTAACAACTCCTCTCTGTAAATCTGCTTATGAATCAGCTCAGAAGTTTCATTTGGATGAGAAACTCTGGAAATTTCCAATTTTTCCATTTAGTTCCATAAGTCAGCTGAAAGAGAAACCTGTTTGTTGCTGCTGTTTTAAATCACAGAGGTTGATTGTGTGATAACACGTCTTCCTACCGGGTTTTCTCATGGGACCAAGATGACATTACGCCATCTGTGCAGTTTTCATGCCTCTTTCAAGAGATCCGATCAAGTAGCCTGTTAAACATTTCATCCTTTGTATCAGCCACACAGTTGCTTGTATTGTTCCATTTGAATGGAAGAGTAAAGCAGCTCTCCTCTTCCTGTTTGGGGGAAAAATCACCTGCTGCAATGAAGCCGATGCCATTAAAGATAAAACAGACTGTTTGTACTAGAAGCCGTGAATCTGTTGGATTTCCATAATGGAAACTTTGCTGAGCACAACAGGAGCACTTAGAAAAAATGACCCTAGTTGTTTTATTAACAAGAAGTTTACGATTAACTCCAGGATCGTTGAAGTGGGTGAAGTTCAGATTGGGTTTTATAGCCCTTGGTGTTTAGAGGCATTTATAATGTTCAGTGAGGGTGGTGCTGAGTGTGAGGGGGTGTTATTCTCTCAGGTAAGAATTCAACTCCCAGGTGTCATATTGTAGTTTCAACATGATCAAGAGCTGCAGATGGTGGTATCAAAAAAAGCATGAGGAAGTTCACAGCATGGTAGTGCACTTATGTGAACCCGGATACATGCAACTCTGTCTCTGTCCATGCTGCCCTCAAATGTACAGAGAAACTGCACATATGCACCTTGTATTTACCTAATATTTACAACCTATAGAATCAATATCTGCAACCAAATTTTTAAATGTTTTACATTTGCATTTACATGATGTATGAAGATGATGTAGAAAGATGGAAAAAAAACATTAAATGAACATAAAGTGCTGAAATATTGCCCGTAAAACCCCAAATTTCCATTTAAAATCAACATTTTCTTTTGCGTTTTGCCTTTTCTTGCTGTATTTTGTACTTCTTAGTTTTCTGATTTTGCAAACAGGCTGCAGTGGATTATGAAACATCTTTTTTTTGTGTGTGTCAGCAGAAGTCACTTTTATACATGATTTAAGGAGCATGTTTCAACACGAAGGTGTCATGTGTTTAAAGAGGCCCTTCCATTAAAAATGGTTTTTCTGAGGTTTCTGTTGAATATTTTAGCTCCACAGGTGTTCTTACCTTCATAGTGGGTGTGAAAACAGGTCAACAACTTCTCTTTCAGTTTTAATCTCTCAAACTACGGAGGTGGCGATAACACCCGAGTTCTCCCAAGTCTTAACGGCCTGTATCTGTTTGGTCACAACTCCTTTGTTCGTTAGTATTCGGCAGCTCCCGCAGTTGAAACCACGCCTAGCATGCTGCTGGCTAAAAGCTGTTAGTATAAGACGTATCAAACAGGAAGACACGACGTCTGACGTTGCCATGCACAGCGGGGCAGGAAACAGTATACCTTGCTCTGATAGGCTAGTTTGTTAGCCAGTCAGAGTCCAGCAAATTCGAATAATGAATATGAACGAGCTGCTGCTGAAGCAGCCTGACGGAAATCTTCCTCAGAGGGAAAAAAAAGCAATGCATTAAAATAACTTGTTTATTGAAAAAACAGATTTTCAATGCACCCAGAGGGATGTACTGAATAAGAGTTCATCCTTCCTCCGATCTTTTTTTAAATTAGTAGAAAACAAATCCAAGTTTTATTTGATTTTGAATGGTAACTAACTTTAAAAAAATATAAAGAACAAAATTAAACCTTGTTTGGTTCCATTAATTACAGGCTCACAGCTTTATGCAGTAGTAACATGCTAATTAAAACAGTGCACTCTCACTGCTCTGCAGATGTTTGATTAAATAATCCTTTTACTGTGACAGATTTCTTCTTTCATGCTATTTTTGTCCACTTTCTCAGTGAACATTTAGGGTTTCATGGTCTGTCACCCATCCATAAACATGAATGAATTTATACTGTAACGCCATGGAGGACCTTTTTGTTTGTAAAACTCGCTCGTTAGCTGCAGCTGTTCCCGTATGTTGAGCTGGAAGTAGAAAAATACCAAACAGTTGGAGTGTCACTCGCAGCCACCAGCTGTCTTGATAACAGTTGCTTTAACAGTTGTGGCTTTTTTTTCTTTTTGTTTTTGTTTAACTGATCTCCCCGATATCAAAGCAAGACAGAGGCTGATTGCTCAAACTGCTGCTTGGCAACAACAACCAGTGGAATGTTTTTGTAGAAGTTGGTGACACATCCTGGTCTGGTTATGGAAAGTAAATGTGGCGCGCTTTACATTGTAGACATTTTTTGTATCATCTAATCAGTCGTGTGCTGGCTGAGCAACCTCGTTATGTTATTTGAGAAACTCCAAAATTTCTTCACAAAATTTGTCCACTTCTTATTTTTCAAGAGTTCCTTTCTCTCTCCTACAGACGGCTGGAGATAAAACTAAAGACAAACGTAAAACAGCTGATTATTTAAAGACCAAAAGTTCAATAAGGTGAAACGTCTCATTAGAACCTGCGAAGCAGCCAATGAATCATTTATTGGTTTGTTTTTTTCAGCTAACTTTCAAGCTGTGGGTTAATAGTTCTTCAGAGCATTTTTAAGAACCAACAAAGAAGAGCAACTTGTCACGTTCCCATCTCATTGGTTAAATCTTAAATATACCAAAAACACAGTTTAGTGCATAAAAATAGAATTTTGCTCTAAAAAGCTGATTCCCAAACACTTATTGGATGACATACAGTAGCTGAGTCATTTCTCAACAAACAGCTCATTAACAACCAACGTGTTGGTTCCAAAACCCCATTTATTCCTTGACAGTCCTTCAGAATGTTGATGAATTTTAGCTTGGGGTTATTTTACATTATTACAGAGTTTGACTCTTAGGAACTGTCCAAATCACTTTTATGTTGTTGTTTATTCCAAGTTTGTTCAGCTGAAGTTTTTTTTTTAATTTCATTTTGTAAATGTCAGACATTAGTGAGTTGTTGCAGCCAGCTGGAGTGACTCTGCCTCCTTCAAGGAGCTTTTCACTCTGTATATAAAAGAGGGAACATTTAAAATGCTGTACATATTTATTTACACGAGTTTCCTGTGTGGAAGAAGAAACCTGCTGTTTGCTTTTTAAGTTTATTAACATCAAGTACCAGTATGTCGCTTTTTTCTGGAATCTTTTATATCTAAATATCTGAACATCAGTAGGAGATGCTGCAGATGTGCGTGTAAACGGTTAATATTGATGCTTTGAGCTGGCAGGACAGCTGGAAAATCTCATGAGCAACCAACAAAGCAGCAAAGTTTTTCTTTTTAATCCAGCTGTAGTCCAAACATCAACTCATCACTGTTGTCGTCCGAAATCCCCAGCAGTCCCGTTGAGAAACTTGTTGTTTTGGTTTCGATTTGGCTTCCCCGTGTTTGGTAATTACAGAGCAGAATTGTCACAAGACCTGTTATTATTAAAGAACCAAGCCTCTTCCAGTGTTTTAGGGCTTAAAGCTTCCCAATGCTTTCATATTGCGCTGGGTGTTTGCTTATTTCCAAAAAGAGAGAGTCAGTTGTTGTTTTGGCAGCTCAAGGACCAGGAATGATTGATTAAGCACTTTGTCTCATTTGTTGGGATTAAGTACTAAAACAATAGATTTTATTTGGATAAAACATGAAGAAAACACTTAAATGAACCACCTGGTCATTTTCAAATTGCGTGCATCATCATGAAATTGCTGTTTAGGGATGTAGAGCCTGCCTTCCTGTTCCTCTGACAAAACAAGCAGTGGCTGGATCAACAAAGCCCCCAGGTTAAAGACAGATCTCCGGGGGGTCTAGTTGTCGTTTCAGCTCATGAAGTACTACTAGAGATATTATCAATGTGTCATGGGAAGGATGTGGTAAACAAAATGGAGCCTGCAAATAACAGACTTCCTGCTCAGTCTGATTACATTTTTCAATTCAGTTTACTCCCAAACTACCAGTTCTTAATACGAGGCATTTAAAACTATGAAGATAATGTTAAACAAATACATTTATTTCTATTGAAGTATATGTTGATGAATATTAACACTTATCCATCATATAAGATATTTTATGATGATTTCTAATTAAGAGAGCTGAAAAACTGCATCAACAATGGTCTGATGTCAACATTCATCTGTTTCATATCAAGTTTCTATCAAGTTTTTATTTCTCTTTGTCTTCAGGTTGTGTCAGATGCTGCAGGCCAAGGAGTCACAATAACCGGCAGTAAGACGTTCAACAACTGGAACTGGCCAAATGCAGTCATATTTGCTGCTACAGTTATCACAACTATCGGTATGTGATTCTGTTTTTTGGAGTTCCAGATCTTCTAATGCATATTGTTGTAATACTACTAACAGTTTAATGAAATTATTCACATGTTTAAAATGATATAAATGTATAATCTTCAATTTCCATTTATTTCCAGTCTTGTGCCAGAATAAAAGTCCCATTTTGAATTAACTCTATATACTTTATTCTATTTTGACAAGCTTGAACAAGTAACAATTTCTAAATTAGCTACAACCAATCTGTGTTTTGAGTGTGTTTCATTTTAATTATTTTATCATGTTAAAAACCCACTTCCCTGCTTATATTTTTGCACTTCAGTTGACTTTTTATTCTTTCAAATTTTTGTTGAATCTACTAAATTTTTACTCTATATTGATCTTTTTAAAGGATATGGTAACATTGCTCCTAAAACCTCTGGTGGTCGAGTGTTTTGCATCTTCTATGGGTTGTTTGGAGTGCCCTTATGTCTTACATGGATCAGTGAGTTGGGAAAGTTCTTCGGTGGCAGAGCCAAGCACTTTGGACAGTTTTTAACCAAAAAAGGATTTTCATTGGTACTTTGATTCTTTTTATTTCCCATATTTTGTAGAATTTATTTTGTTTCCCTACAATAATAATTTCTTTCTCTTCTCTTCCAGAGGAAAGCTCAGTTCACCTGTACAGCTATTTTTCTTCTCTGGGGAGTTCTGGTCCATTTAGTCCTTCCACCGTTTGTGTTTATGTCTCAGGAGGGTTGGACATACATTGAAGGATTGTACTTCTCATTTGTCACCTTGACCACAATTGGTTTTGGGGACCTAGTGGCAGGTAAGCTGTGGAATAAACCATTTATTTACAAAACCAGTAGCATAAATACCTATTTGAGTTTCTGAAGAGAACTTTGGACTCAGATTTATTACATTTTCCTTCTTCCTGCAGGTGTGGAACCAACTAAAGATTATCCTACTTTGTACCGTTACTTTGTGGAAGTATGGATCTACCTGGGGCTGGCCTGGCTTTCTTTGTTCTTCAACTGGAAAGTACGGATGTTAATCGAAGCCCACAAAGCCTTAAAGAAACGACGCAAGCTGCGCAAGCTTTCTGTTGAAGAGATGCGGCACTACAAGGAGTCTCACAAAGCTTCCCCTCGTTTGCCTCCGACTCCCAATGACGTCAATATCTTTAGCTTCTTGTCCAAGAAGAAGGAGGGCTACAATGACTTGATAAAACAGATTGGCAACAAAAAAGAAGTCAGAACCAGCGGCAGCGCAGGTGACGCCAACAAAAAAGTTAAAGATGTGGGTCGCTCTCAGAGTTGTAACGATGCTCCAGTATTTAACGGTCACACGATCCTCAGCCTGGACCGTTCGCCACGACAGAAGAGACGCTATAGTTTCAGTGATCGTGTCACCGTCGCCTTTTCAAAGTCTAAGAGCTACCTGCTTGGTTCAGATAACGGTTTGCTTCTAACAGAGGACCACGTGGAGTGTGATCCAGAACTGGACCAAGACCAGATGTATGAGAACCAACTTGACAAGGACATAAATGTTGAGAACAGAGGAATTGGGGACTGTGGGACAGGAAGCAAGAGGACATGGGATTCTAAAGATTACCATCCTCTAATGATCCAAAATGCAAACATTACGTTTATTGATGAGGAAAACTTTCTTGGCAATAACTTGGAGGAGCTGGAAGATGATGATGATGATGATGATTCTAAAGCGAAGATCTCTATTACTACATGCGATGAAAACATTGAAACAAGCTCTACCAAAGAAGATCAAAGTTCTGAATCTGAAGGTTCTGTTTTCACAAGTGACGGTTCGGAGCGCGGTCACTCCTATGAACAACTCGTAGAGGAATATGCAAAGGAAGACAATACAGACACTTGAGTTAGAGCTGATCAGTCTAACGTCAAGGCATTTCCCTGGTCCTCTAGTTTCCACCATTCGATAGGATATTAAAGCGCTTGTTGCACTTAGAGTGTCTGTCAAGCTGAGAGCAAATTTCAAATCAATGATCTGTGAAAAATCAGTGATTCTTTTGAAGAACTGAACTTCCTGTAAACTCTTGATCAAATATTAATATCACTGCACAAGGACTACAGAGCATGGCTTGTAATCCTCTGAGTATTTAACGTCTGCTCTGTCCATCTCTTTCATACAGTTTAAAATCCCTTGTTTTATTGTAATGTTCAAACAAACGGCTGGTGTCCATGAGTGATTTCTGTTCAGACTGATAGACTGAAAATCTGTGGAAATGGGTTTGAGTTCCCATAGTTTCAACAATTTATATTCACCATATTGGTGTTTTAATGATATTTATTAAAATGAAGAACATAGTAGCTTTTGTTCAGTTGCTACGTGGGCTGATGTATCTACCGTTGCACAATTCAATCAGATGAGGGTGAATCAAAGTCCACTCCACTTCTGACTGTCCGTTTATAACCTGAGCCGAACGTTTGTCTTAAAGAAATGAAGGGGTGAAGCACCATTTCTCCTGTTGTTCCTGTTGCATTTATTCTGTCAGATTCTTGAAATCTTATCGGAACCACTTCGGTTTATATCATGAGCAACCAAACTGTGACTTTTATCAGGATAATCAGTTGCTTGTCTGACACCTGAGTTGTCAAACAAACCGAGAGTTTTGTCAGTTTGAGTTTTTGCACACTTTTTATTTTAGGAGATTCCTGCTTGAATACAATAAGATACATTTCTGTCTGTATGCCAGTCGACAGTTCTGCAACTTCAGCACTTGTGATTTTGGTGCTTAATGGGGACAAAAATTTCACAGCAACAACATTCTCACTTTCTGTCCATGTAGCACTCTGTCACTCGATTGTATTTGCCATGTAAATATTGGTTGAGAGCCCATCGGTAGCCAAAGCCAGTTCAGCTCTGGACTTGACCTTGCTACTGTGTTTGCCTTCGGGGGGCTCGCACCAGCACCGACGAATGAAGTGCCACTCACGTCGGGCAACAAAGGTTCACCTGAGGCAGATCGATGCTCGCTTGACGTAGGAGTTTTACCCAATAAACCAAGTTGTGTGATGGTGCTCCCAGCTGTTGCTCAGCTCTACTCAAAGGTTTTATCTGAAGAAAAAACTGAAATCCCAAACTTCCAGTGTTCAGTGTGACTTTTAAAACCATATTTTGCTCATCCACTGTCTTTTGCACATCGTATCTTGCACACAACTTCAAAATGGTGTTAATCAGAACAGAATGACAACAAATCAGTCACAAAGGGCTTCTTTGAACTTAAAACCAGTTTATTCACACCAAATTCTTTCTTTATAAAATGAGTTTTCTGTTGTTATTTTGGCTGAACACTTAATGCACACTCTGCCTTAATGTTATGAGAATAGACTTAAATCCACTGCAAAGCAGCGGGACACAGTACAGTTCATCAGTTGAATGTATTCTGCAGCAACTCACTGAGAAGTTTTAATCTTTTTTACACAAGGTGTTTTTATTTTTCCTTCATGTCTCATATTTTATCACTGGTCCACCTGTTTTTGTTTATGTGAGCAATCGTTTTGTTTCCCACCAATTCTTCACGATGTCTATGCAGCATTGTAAAGCAGAACAGGTACAGGGCTTGTCTGAAGTTCTAAGAGGTTTCTAGAATATTATCAGAGAGCAGGTTTGACTTGTTTTCAGAAGTCTTTTCCCTCTTAATGTTGCTCCGTTGTGTAAAAACTCCAATGTATAACTCCAATGTATAGTTTTTTTTTTTTTTATGATTTAAGTTATTTGTATTTGTAAGTTTATATGTGAATTTCATCAAAACTGTATGTTTCTTGTAAAATAAACATTTACTAAATATTTTTTGGATTTGTTTGTAGTTATTGTTTTTTCACCTATATGCATGTAAAAGGTTTTGTTTCTATAACAGAGCCTCTGCAGGAACACTGACTCCATGTTAACTGCTCATCTCTACATAATGTTGGTTCAAATAATAAATGACACCAAATATTTAAGTATTATGTTAGAAAAAAACAAACTCAAAGTAAAAACTTCAAGTTGATGATCCAGTTTAAATACTATGCAGACTCGGATCACCCTGATCATCCTGCTGTTATCTCTCTGCAGTTTGGTGACATTCCTCGAACAGCTGTGTTTTTGATGATCCAGACATTTTGGTTCAAGTCATCCCAAACAATTTTTGTGAGCATGACTGACTAAAGTGGTGGTGACTAGACTTGAGTTTCTGCACGGCCTTGATGTTTGTTCAAGGTTTTTTTTTTTCAGTCTATGAAAGCGTTTGAATTTTGCACGACACTTAAAAATGGAGTGACTTCCCTGTTTGCATCGAAACGGGTCTAAACAATCATTGATCTTCACTGTGGGTGTTAGAGACTGAGTTGTTAATAACAAACCTTTTACAGTCAGATGATTCTCTGTGCTCTACTTTGCTGTATTCTTATAATTTTTAAGGAGTCAGAATGGTTTATTTTAGGAAACTTCATCACACAGCTCTGTGACCATTTATAGCTTCATCAATTAACTTTTAGAATAACTGTATTGACGATTTAATTGTAAAACCATGCAAAGTCTTTTTCCATTATATTTTATGTGCTTGTACTGTGCACACTTTTCAAATGGGCAGAATTTTACATTTTCAGATAAAAAATGTTTCCACAATATTTATCTAAACAAGGATATTTAATCAAAACAAATATTTCTGTTTCTCAAAGTTATTCCCATTTAAGACAAAATAAATATATATTTAAATGTTTGTGTGACTGGCAGTTTGTGTTATCTGCCTTCATGAATGAGGCAATTTGGTTATTGCATGTCGTTGGCAGTGACACGACAAATCGCCGGGTCAAAGGTCATTTCTGGTCAGTCATGACCGTTTCAGCTGCAGACTTCCAGAATAAGATCCTAAATGGGACGAATGACAACGTTTGCTGTTTCTGGCATTAAAGGTTTCACAGTAAATTTTCATCAGGACCAATAAATTTTAAATATTTAAAAATATGACTCTCAAAAAAATCCCACTGATATCCATCAGGTATTTACAGTAAATAATCTTTTCCGCATTAACAAGTTCATGTATGATGGTTTGGTTATTTTTGCTCACAAGACATATTCTCTCTTTCTTAGAGAAGCTGACCAGAGAAAAGACTTTGAGATCTTTGAGTTGATGAAGCCAACTTCCTGCACATCCTTTCAATTTCACATTTCTTATTTGTTTAATGCTTCCGGACTGCAGACTCATGATTTTAAATAGCTACACAACAGATTTATTCCGCTGCTTCACCATTTTAGTCTTCATTCTGACGCACATGAACAGTTGATGATTATGGATAATGCTTGCTGAGCCAAACTAAAGACAGGGCTGCTTTGAAAATGTGCTGAGTCTGGTGGAAACCAGAAAGTCTCCTGTTGCTATGAGATTCCAGGCGTAACATTAATCTACCATCTCCAACGTCTTCAAGCTCCTCAAAAGGATCCACTTCGTACAAATAAATTAAAATGGACATACCATTGTTTTATAAAAACTTAGATGTTGCCAGTACTAAAGTAATCTTTCTACATCAGATAGTTTTTAATGTGTTACAGCACTTGAATCCAGAAAAATCAACTGATGAGGGTGAAGAAAACACAAACAAGAAATGTTTTTTTTTCACTGAGGATAGATATTTTGAATTTTCAAACCTGTTACCTGACATGAAATAGGAAAAAATGAAAAAAAAAAATTGACATAATAAATATGACAAAACATTTTGAGCAGTTAAACCAAACTGACTCAGACATCCTTTGATGAGTTGTTATAAATGCTCTTGAATTAGTTCCTTCTACTCTCTGATGAGAGTTTCTCTCTGATCCTCCAACCTGAGATCGTTCTGATTGCTTTCTACTGCAGGTACGATGCAGATGAAAAAATAATTACTTAAAAACAAACGATCCCATTAAAGTGTGGTTTTATATTTTGATGTAAAGTATCCAGATACTGCAACCAGTAACAGAAACAAATAAAACAAGCATCAAAAATATAGTTCAAATTCATTTAAACAACACTGGTTCTAAATCCACAATTATTCAAAGTCTTAAATCTCAGTACTTGATACACTCCAATTTGACAGTGTAATTTTTATTGGCAGCAAGAAGCTGAGCTGAGCTCTAACAATAAAGTTTACACCCCAGGCTCCTCGCTGAGGATTATTTCTTGGAAGTAACTTACCATACACTAAATTTTCTAACAAAATTCTCTCACCAGAAAGAGAGGATTTAAATAACAAGCAAATTGTCATGACTGGCTTTCCATGAATTAAAAAATGACAAGGTAGAGCGAAATATTTAATGCCTTTGAGAGAAATGGTTGTGCTTCCTTTATTCAACTTGATATTAATTTGAAAGTCTTAATCAACTGAGGGGGAAAAAGCTGATGTGCCTCCTTCTCAGTCTGAAGACTGCCGATAAGATCTGAAGACTTCCAGCAAAACCATAATATGTGCAATAAACTTTTCAAAAACAGAGATGGGTGACTTATGGCATCAATAAACATCTTGACAGATGCACAGAGGAGTTCAGAGAACAGAGTTTATTAGCCATAAAACTACTTTCGGTGACCTTTGAACATATTTTACCATTTTCTCTGCAGCTATTCAGGAAATCATTTTAAAAAGCCAAATAAAAACGTAAACTTCATTAAATTATTTCAAAATAAAAGCATTTCCTTTATGTGCAAATTTAAAGATTTAAAACCCCCAAATCCATAAAGTTATGAAGTCGGAAGACATTAGAGACAAAGTGGAAAATTAACCCTCGGTGTGATGAGCAGCTGAAATTTTACACAGTCATGTTGAATGGCAAAATTCGGCTAGCAGCAGTGACCTAAAGCCAGCACATAACTTTACAGTCACATGAAACTGCAAAGTCATGTGCTGGCTCTCGTTGTGCACATTTATCTGTTGCTCTGTAAAGAAGATCAGGCCTGATATTTATCTTCCAGTGATCTGCAGGGGTTTCACATGGTGTGAGAAAGTGTGATGTTCATCTAAACGGTCTGATTATGTAAGTTGTCCTCATACCAGCCAAAATGGAATCCTCCTCTTTCTGAGTGGGAAAGTTAGTGTTTCCTCAGATGTACCTGAGAAGAAGAAGTTCATCAAGGTGTTGCTCGAACGTGAGAATATAAGTAATTAAAACATGGTGTGCATGCAGTTTTTGTGGTCTGCGTGTTGAAAATCTCTCTTTTCAAATGACTTTTTTTTTTCAGTTTCACAGTAATTTCTCGGTCTCATTAGATGTCACATCTTTATCTAAAAACCTGCAAAACAAAACTCAAGGTCTTTCAACTCTCAGCGTGTTGGAATAAACCAATGCCATCTCTTTTTGTACTGTATATTGACGGTATGACCATCCTGAGAAAGAGCATGCCAACTTATTTTATGTCAACAAAGGAAGTGGGGGAACCAGATGGAGACTTGTTACTGAGGCCCATAAACCAGCAGAAGCAACAACAGTTCAATAAGCAGCAGCCCAGGATGAGGAAACGCGGCGATTCCAAGGACCTCCATGACACCCAATTGTTTCCTGAGGTTCTGTGTCCGGCCTTCCGGACCGGAAACTTTTGGGCACCCCCCAGGGGTGGGCTTTCTATTTGTGCAGTCATGTGTGCATGCACTGTACTATGGGTTTGTGTGTGTATGTTGTCTGTGGATGTGAGAGCGAGATGGATTCGTAAATGCTTATACAAGAAGTACATTGGCAGAATGCCCGTTGCTTTTTTAAGAGTGGGTAGGAAAGGATGGGAACGAAAGATGTGGAGCAGCGTTTAACAATGCCACTGGCAGCTGGACCTGCTGAATGCATCATGTTCTCAGGGTGGAAAGTAGTAACTTTGACCTTTGACACTTTATCATGACTCTTTGTGAGATTAAGAAAGTTAAAAACAATACAAACGGAAAGAGATTTTTCTGTGTTTAATGCACACATATATCACCCTAACGTGGTTCCTGTGGGCACCAGGCTGCCTACAAGAACCACATTAGCTTTATCCTGCAGCTATTTATCTTTAATCACATATAGATTTAAAATTGACTTTATGTTTTTAAAAATCATTTAAAACATGTTTATTTTACTTGAAGTTTAGATAAGATAACCCTAATATCAAACTGGTAGCTCTTTGTATAACTCAGACACATTAAATAGTTCTCAGTTTCTAAAAGGTTGGTGGGTCCTGATCTAAAATCCCTAAAACATGGTAACAAAACAGTTCACATCAAAAGTTTAATGACCCAATTTTGACTGTAAAACAGCAGAGTTTAACAGCCTTTATCACAGGTCATCTTTTACTATCACAGGTTATCATTTTGGCCTAAAGTCTGTACAGATGATTAACCAAATTATTCAGACACATGAGTTATGAAGGGTTTCCCCAAACCTACATGCTCACT
The DNA here is from genome assembly GCA_006937955.1 of Pachypanchax playfairii. Taxonomy (NCBI): domain Eukaryota; kingdom Metazoa; phylum Chordata; class Actinopteri; order Cyprinodontiformes; family Aplocheilidae; genus Pachypanchax; species Pachypanchax playfairii. Next base: position 464,275 of record SSNP01000026.1, read on the forward strand.
TTGTAGGTTTCCTTTTTTTAATTGATGACATCTCATTGTGGCTGTTTTCTTTTCTTTTTAACTTTGACCACTTTGTGCGTTGCTGCTCAGACTTTCCCCTCAGACAAACCTGCTGCAGGTCAGCGGACTCTCTTTCAGAGACTTTAGACCAAACTGAAACACAAACAGCTGCTGTCTGAAGCAACTATCCATTTCCTTGACAAAAGAAAACTGCATGGTGTTTTTAGTCTCAACGTGGTTTTGGAAGTGATGAATAACAGAGGGATTATCACTATCTGCTTAGATTTACTTAACACCTGTTGAAGATGGAGCGTTTAAATATATATATAAAACATGATTATTTTTTGCATTTTGAGTGTAAAATCTGACATTTTGTCCCCAGTTCCTTAGTCAGCTCAAATGTTCAGATGATGACACACATTTTCTTTTTTTAAACTTCTTTTTTTTAAAATGAAATATTACTGTAAATGAAGCATGCATGGGGAAATGTTTTTTTTTTTCGGAAGTAACTACAATAATCCAAAAAAAGGACAAACATACTTAATACTGGTGAGATAAGTCTTGTCATTTCTTTTCTCTGACAAAGAAAAAAGAATGATTTGCAAATCTGTTTGAGCTTTTGGAAAATAATTTTCTACCGCCCTCTTGTGAAAAAATCTAATCATTACACGATTACCAAAAACAATAACAAGGAAAGAGACTAGACATTGATATGTAAAAGACTCATACACATATTCGAGATAAATCACATTTTGTGAGTTTTTACTGAAAAATAAACACGTCTATCTCGGCTTTTATTTTGAAACTTTTAGTACCGCTCTAGCCCGGAAGCACAAAGCACAAATTTATGCTAATGATGTGTCATCAACACATTAGGGTGGGAACTATTGGTCATGGGCTAAGAAAGCTAAGCAGTTATTATTATTTATCTAAGTGGCTTTAAGAGACAAATCAGAAGCTCTGGCTTCGTGACCAAGACTGTCGTAAAGTTGGAAAGTACGAGAGAACGGACTGAAGCTGCGCCGGTTCTGTACTGTTAGCCATAGACTATTAGCATTAGAGCTAACTAGCCGTTTCCCTGACTTGGTTCCTGGACAGGAGAGGGATGTCCTGCAGCTTGTTTGAGTTTTGTAGGATCCAAGAGCTTAAATTGGTCCGGGACTTCTTGTTCCAGAACCAGAAAACGGAACCGGTTGAGGAAAAGAACCAAACAGGTATCGCTTGTTTTGGAGACTGGAGGAGGCTGTAACTTATTTAAACAGTCCTGTTAGCCACATCTGGAAGTAGCTGCTTCTAGTTACACAAAGCAAATATAACAAACCCATGGCGAGGTGGATAAATACTGAAATAACCGACAGTTCTGGTTTAATTTAATGCTTCTTTTACACACAATGTCCACAAACCATCGGCCAATCACTGTATTTGTTTTCAGTGTTGTATATTATTGTATATATGATGTTTTGTTTTTATGAAGAAAACTAGTAAACTTTCTTTCAGCACATCCTAAAGATTCCCTGTAAGGTTAATGCTGAACCACTCTTCTTGTTTGAGATGTTGTATTTAGATCTTTGTCTTCTTTGTTTTGTGAAATTCAGGTAATCACCTTTTTGTCCAGCTGTGTAGCTGTACAGAAAATGCACCTGAACTTATTTCACTTCAAAAAAATGTAGCTGAAGTAATTAAATCAGTAATAATAAATCAAATGAAAGTCCTGTAACAAACTAACTGTGTTTTTTCCAGCAGAAAATGAGCTGTCCTGGGATACGTCTGACTGGGAAGCAGCGTGGGATGGTAACGATAATAGAGAGGAAGAAGCAGCATCTGCCACATCGGTTTGTTTTTGTATTTGAATATGATTTTTTTTAACTTTCTTTCATAACATTCACCAATAGATGTAAATGGTAAATGTCCTGTATTTGTATAGCGCTTTTCTAGTCATTCAGACCACTCAAAGCGCTTTCACACTACAAGGTTTTGCATTCACCCATTCACACGATATGTAAACCGGGGGGAGAGGGTAGGGGTTAACACTCACACAACCCGATACGCAGATCGGGATGATGATTTGGATTTGAGGGTTTGTAGAAGTGCAGAAGGATTTAGTATAAGTATTAAATGTAAATTGTCTAAATATTCCAGAAAGAAACTGGCAAAAATCTCAAAGTAAATTGGCGTGTCTTCTGTAGGTGGAGGATGAGCCATCGGGGCAGAGTGACCCGTGGTTGCAGGACTGCATCGTGTCCATGTCTCCCTGTGCTGACTTGCTGGTAGTGGCTCGGGAACAGAAGGCGGCATTCCTCTCAGGTCAGATATTTAAGCCGACTCCCGCCAGTTTCCATTGCTGAACCCTTATCATTCAATTAGAATGTTTTTCGGTTTGTTTCAGCTAAGTGGCGTACAAATGGCAGTGGCAGAGAGGAGATGACTCTGGCTGTGTCTTGGAGTGGAACTCTCAGCACAGAAGAAGGGTGAGAAAAATGATGTCAGGATGATGGAAAGACAACAGAGGAGTTCATGACCCGATTAATGCATGACAAGAGACATATTTCAAGTACAATTAAAAAGGATAACTTCTACATAATTACGATGAGTTATACTTGATCCTGCTTCCCAGAAACCACATTCTTTTTACATGTTTTCCCCTCAGAGAATGTGTAAGCAGCATCATTGCCATTCCCCTGGCCAGTCAGAAGAGGTGAGGAAAAACATTGGTCAGTAAAGTAAAATTTCTGTAATACAACAAAATGTTTATTTTTGATTTTGTGCACATGTAGGAGCTCCACAGGGCGACCAGATTGGACATGTGTAGTTGTGGGCTTCACATCTGGTTATGTTCGCTTCTACACAGAGGTACCGTTTTGTGATTTATACCACAATATTCCTACTAGTCTAGAACTGTTTGGCTTCTGAACAGTTATGACAGTGGTTGCTGTAAACTGGAATGTGTCTCACCAGAACGGGGTTCTGCTCCTGGCCCAGTTGCTGCATTTGGACCCCGTACTCAGACTCAAATGTCGCACTTATGAGATTCCTCGTCATCCCGGAGTAACTGAGCAGGTAACGATCCACCAACATACATCAGTCAGAAGGTGTTTGAATTTACATTATTACAAGGAAAAAGTAAACTCCAGTTTTGGAAAGTCTAATGAGGGATTTTATTCTCCTGCAGCATGAGGAGCTCAGCATCCTCTACCCTGCTGCTCTGGTCACTATAGATGGTTTCAGCCTCTTTCAGTCACTGCGTGCGTGCAGGAACCAGGTTGCAAGAGGTACTGCTTACTTTATATGATGTTTGTATGTGCATGAGCAGAAGAACATCACAGTTGTGTGCTCCTGCACATAAACAGCTGTACTGTGTTTACTGAAGATGTGTTTATCTCCTGCTGTCTGGGTGGATAGTTTTTGCATCAAGACATTCAGGTACTTTAGAGACAGACACTTTCAGTACTACAGTTACACTTTTAGTTCTAGTTCTAGGATTTGCGAGAGCTTGAACATCTGGAGATCTGTATTTAACTTTTTAGCTTAAAATAAGAGTTAGACTTGTAGCAACTAGCAAGTAGGTGTTTTTTAGATGGTATATTGTTTGACCATGAGTTGAATTTGCTTTAATGTCCATTTCTGGGAATTTAATTTGAGTGGAGAATTAAACAAAAATGGATCTTTGTGCAAATAAAGACATTTTAGATAATAATATGTTGAGTTTTATGGTTATAATTTGTCGTGTCTTATTAGGAGATATTTGATTCACAACAGGTGGAAAAGCAGAGCTGCATGTTTGTAGAAGTTTTTCCCAAACTATGGAGAAGGTGAAGAAGTGAGGGGAGAGGAAGGGATTTTATTTTATAGTTTGAATCAACAATGTCAGCTGAAGATGTTTCTTCTCTCTGTTTCTATCTAGCTGCAGCAGCGGGTAGTGATGTTGTCCCGCCCCCTCCTTTGGCCTACAAGAAGTGGGGTCTGCAGGAGATGGATGCCATCGTGGACCACAGTAGTGTGGGTAAGACACATTTCACAAAAATTCTCACTGATCATTAAGTTTTTTTTAAATGATCTAAAACTGTCATCATCTAAAAGCTCATACAGGAGCTGTTTTTCATTTTGTCATTATTGCAGCTTTTTGGTCCACCACCCCTTCCAGTGGGTTTTTGTTTGTGCCTGGTCTTATTTTTGTTTCTCTCAAAAAAATGTTTTAAAAACTTTAAAAGTTTTATATATTATGAAAATTTAAATTAAATTATTAAAATTACAGACATTTTGAAAGAATATGGTTTTCTTTTAGGTGTTGCAACCCTGTGTGTGTTTGACCAAATGAAAAATGCATCTATCCTGGGGGGATTTAATGCTACTGTTAAAGGCAGCCCCCCTGCCATGAGCCAGTTTGTTACGGTGGGCACCGGACCATTCACGGGCTTTTACTATGCTGTGGAGGTGAGTGTGTGAGAGTCTGGGTGTGTAATTCCTCTAAAACTTTGTGTTCTGTACCAAGTCATGTGACCTGAAACTGAGTTTGAATAAATAAAGAGTCTGTGTCTCTTTGTGACTTCAGGGAAACTCGCAGCCTCTCCTGTCTCATGTGGCTCTGGCTGTGGCCAGTAAACTCACCTCAGCCCTCTTCAGCGCAGCCAGGTATGTTTTTAATCTCATTTATTTACTTTCCTTTTTTTGAATTTTATCTTTTGAGCTTTTCTTTTATCAGTCTTTTCTTGTTGTTTTGATTTTAGTGGCTGGTTAGGTTGGAATAAAAACAAGAACAAGAATGAAGAGGAAGCTACTCAGAAACAGAAGCCCAAAGTGGAGCCTGCGACCCCGTTAGGGATTAGGTGCTTGTCACGCTGAGACCGGAGGCTCCAGTCTGTCAAATCTATATCAGTAACAGGAAGTTCTGATCTCCCTCTTCCAGGTTTGGTCTCCCAGATTCTCGGCGCCATGGTGAGTCTATATGTTTGTCTCCTTGCAACACACTCGCTGGAGTCACAGACGACTTTGGTCGAGTGATGCTGCTGGATTTGGCCAGAGGAGTCGCCATCCGCATGTGGAAAGGTGAGGGTTTGATTCTTTGTCTCTTTAATGTAATAATTCTATTTTCTGACTTTTCTTTTTATGATCAGTATTAAATTAAATTCTAATAGAAAAAAGTTTTTACATTTTTTTTCAGTAAAAATGTCTGTGTTCTGAAAATGTCTTTAATTTAACTTCAGGTTACAGAGACGCCCAGTTGGGTTGGTTGCAGGTTCAAGAGGAGCGTGGCGATCGGGATTTCTCTCCACCTGCATCCATCCCCAGACGTCATGCTCTCTTCCTCATCATCTTCGCTCCCCGCAGGGGAATCCTAGAGGTGTGGGCCATGCAGCGAGGCCCTCGGGTTGGTGCTTTCACTGTGGGCAAACAGTGCAGGTACATTTGATGAACATGTAGACAAAACCGCCTCCGTGTTTCATGTTTGACACATGAGCACCTGCAGTTAGGCGTGTTAATCTTTTTGATGTTCATATGATTTTCCAGGTTGTTGTATGCTGGTTACCGTCTGATGGGGGTGAACAGTATGATCAGTCAGGGCTGGCAGCTTCACACACAGCAGGTGTGTCTGCTGGATCCCAGCACAGGAGCTCTGAGGAGCATCAACGTCCCCTTCCACCTGGCCCTCAGGTCGGCACTCAACTGGGCTGTAAATATTAATTGTACTTCTAATGAGATTAAAAAGCTTTTTGTTGCACAGATTTTCACCTTGTTGATGTGAAGCATACTGACATGAATCCATTTTCAACACATCTTGTATTTTCTTTATTTCAGTGACAAAAAGAACGAGCGGGCCAAAGACATGCACCTTCTAAAGAGACTGACGGCTCTGCTGAAGACCAGCGACGTGGATCCTGGTAACAGAGTCAAAACTTCAGACGTCTCAGTGAACTGATCAGTTTTTCAGTTTCTTATTTTTGCTTTATTTTCAGAAACTTTGGAGAGGGAATCAAGAAGTGTTGTGTTGGATATTAAACACCCAGCCATTAAGAAGCAGGTATGAGAACTGATCAGCATGTGCACATGGTTACACGTGTTTGGACATGTGTATTTTACAGCCTCTGTATCTTCTTCAGGCTTTAGAGTCTCTGCTATCAAACAAAGACACTCCCGTTTCTTGTCTTATTAACGTCACGTGTGCCTTACATGATGCTTTAAAGCAACAAGGTAGTCTTTATTGTTTTAACTGTCGGCGATTTGCCAAATAAAATCCTTAAAAACATATTGAAAAACTTTGATAAACATTTCAACAAACGTATGTCTTTTGGTGCTGCAGCTGCAGACGATGTGGAAGCTTCATTACTGCAGCTCTGCTCTTCACAGCTGAACTTGCTTCGGCTCTTCACAGACATCCAGCAGCTGCAGTCTGCTGCAGACACCCAGACCTGCTCTGAAAATGTGGGTGAATATTAAAAAAACATAATACATCTAGATCCTGATGCAACCAGAAACTAATAATTACTTGGGTTTGTTTCCTGCGTCCCCAGCAGGACTCTCTTGAAGACATAGAGGAAGAACTGTCCCATGTTGAGCCCACCTTGCAACGCTACGCTCAGCTTCACTTAAAACCCAGCGTTTCCTTTGCACAGGACTCGCCCGACATGCCTCTACCTGTACAGGCTTTTTTGTCACAGCTGGAGTGCACGGAGGAGGGCGAGGTGAAGGTGGTTCACAGGTCTGAAGCTGAATGGAACCAACTAGGTAAAACATATCTGCCTATGGACAGAAAGACTGAGCCACCTGCTTTTTTCCCCCTAAATATTTTAAATGAAGTTTTTCCAAAGTGTTAACCTTCCCAAATCCCAACTGTAGACTTTCATGTGTCGTTTGCAGGAAACTTTATGTTCTGGAGCTGTTTATGTGGTAAAAGCTCCATCCATAAAGTCTGTGACAGACTCCAGCAGGCTGGTTTCAGACCACAGCAGCTACTGGTAAGAAACAAGCTCAACTACCGAAGGTGAAAAGTTTACAGGTTTATACAAACTGAAACTGAGCCAGTTTTTGTTTCACCTCTGCTTTAGTCTTTGTTGCTGAGTGTGTGGCTGCAAAGAGAAAAGGAGGTTCTACAGAAACCACTAGAGACCGTTAGAAACTTACACACTCTACTTATTGCTCTTAGCAACATGAAAGGTTTGTTTCTTATTTTATTTGATTAAGTCACAATTCAAATAAATCAATTTAAATCAAAGAAAAATAAAACACGAGATCCAGTTAATGAGTTTATAAGCTAGAGATAATTTATGTTTTCCATCACTATAAGATCAGGGATAAAGACTTTTGTTTAGGAAAATAGGATGTATTTTTTTTTCTGACTTTTCGACTGCACTAAGTTCACTTTTCTTTTTTAGGTGCAGTTGAGGATTCGTGGGATCCGCAGTCTGTCTCCCCCTGGTGGCAGCAGGTCAGATGTACATGTATCCAGTCACACAACGCTGCAGCTGCTCTGCTGGCAGCTTTAGTTGCTCACCGTACTGCCAAGGCCACTATCACAAGCAGAGCTGATAGGAAGGTAAAGAAGCGTCATGCAAATAAGCACATCTTCAGAGACTGAGAGGTAAAAGCAACACTGACATGTTTGTTTTTGTATGTGTGACAGTTGCAGTCGGAGTGGGAGACAGTGTCGTTAGAGCTGGAGCAGTGGGTGGTGTCTGTCCGCCAGCTAGAGGATGTTCTGGTGCTGCAGACTCTCCTGCTGGTACCTCCTCCTCAGGGAACAGCAGGGGGCGCTGCATCTCAGTGCTCCATCAAAACACTACTGGAGGGAGGAACAGGTGGATGAAATCAAACAGAAAATAATCTTGGATTCTTAGATCTGCAGTTAAATCAAATTACTGTTTCCTTTTTTAAATGTCTGTGTGAAGGTGGCATCGCGGACAGTGTTTCCAAATGGGTGTTCAGACAAAACATGGCGCCTGAGCGACTAAAAGAAGTTCTACAGAAGAAGGAAACAGAAGATGGAACATCTGAGCAGAAAGAGGACAAAGATGGAGGAGAGGAAACAGATGAGAACTCAAACAGGACAGCAGGTGACCATCAAGAGACATTAAATAACTTTAAAGATCAATATGCACGTTTTGTATTAAGAGTTGTTTTCTGACCCTTTTTTCTTCAGAGCTGTTGGTGGCCGTGTGCCAGCGGTTCCCACACTCCCTTTCTCCTGACTTGCTTTTCGCTCACTGCTGCTGGGACTATGTAGTGCAGTGGAACAAAGACCCAGAGGTTCACAAACTTACTGTTAATGTTACTTTCAAGATTCTGAGTTTGAGTTTTTGCTTGAATTGAATCTAAAACATTCTGTCATCAGATAGTGGAAAAAAACAAACAAAATAATCATGATATTGAATTATTGAACTGGAAAACATGATGTACTTCAACATTTAGTAGAGCAAGTCGTCTTTGAACAGGACTTGGATTTTTATCTTTATAAAAACTTTACTGTTTCTTTGGTAGGAGGCTCGGTATTTATCCTGCGCTGTGGAATATTTAAAACTCCTTACCAGTCCTCACATTCAGCTCGGTCAGTAACTTTTACATTTTCACTCATGTTTCTTATGTCTAATGAAAAGTAAGAAGGAAATAATTCATCTTTCTTTATTCATGTATGTAACAGTAACTATAAACCAGCTGTTGTTTTCACTGCATGTTTGCAGGCATTTCCTCAATGATGTGGAGCACTTTTATTGTCAAGCGGTTCTCAGCTGCTGCCTACCTCATGGAGAAGGTAAGCCGTGCGTATTAACACGCTGGTGTCATCCGTTCAGCTGCTGAGCTTTCTTATCTGCCATAAAACAAATATCTCTTTCATTTTTAAGGTGGGGAAAGCTCCCAAAGATCGGTTGTGTCGACGGGTAAGTTTACCTCTGAATGAATCATTAGTCATGTCAGATTAGGATACAGAGTCATTTCACACATGGGTCTGTTATATTGCTGTGAAAGGAACAAAGAGACTCAGATGTTGTGTTTGTGTGCAGGATGTGGGGATGGGAGACAAAGCCATGACCACCTTCCTGGGCAGCTGCGTGCAGCTGCTGCAGATCCTCATGGAGGTGACTGCCATATTGGTTAAGAATCAGAGCTCTTTGTCTTTTATGCCTTTCTATGTAAGTAAAGTAACTGCAGAGTAAAGCATGGAGAGTGGCCACACAAAAGATCTGGAGCTTTGACTGTCTTTAACTGCATGTTGGTTAATTGCTTGCTCATTTGCTCTGAAATGATAATAAAATCTCAAATATTCACTGTTTCAAAAAGTCACTTTGATACTAAAGCAGGTTTCAATGTGCAGGCGGACTCTGCCATGGAGGAGGTTCCTGCTCTGGAGCTGTCAGTCGAGGAGGTGTGGAGTGGAGCCGAGGGCCCAGCTTCCATTGCTGAACTGGCCTTGGATCAGAGAGGTGTTCACTTCCCGCTGGTCCAGCACCACTGCCTGTTAGCTTCCCTGCTACATGCTGCCATGAGCTTCGGGATCAAAGTCAAACCACTGAGTCTGTTTGATAACAAGGTGAGCAGGAAACTCCTGAACACAGTCTGTAGTCAGACCACGTTGTGATGGTTTGTGTCTGTTTTAGGGTAAGAATGCGTTCTTCAGAGATCTGACGACCATCCAGCTGATGCCCAGTGGAGACATGGACCCCAGCTTAGTCTCACTGAGACAGGAGGTGGGATGTGAAGTGAAACCTTAAAGATGGAGGACGATAATGCACCAGATCTGGCTTTTCATCTGGATCTTCCTGCTCTGTTTCAGTTTCTCTTCCGGGTTTTGACTGCATGGGTGCAAGTCATTGATGATCCTTCCAGCTCAGTCTCAGCATCTGGTTCAACCCCCCCACTGCCATCTACAGGACCCAAAGCTGACTGGTGGCCCTCCCTTTGCCTAGAGCTGGGTCCCCTGCTGCAGGTTAACCCCGACATCCTGCGACGACACCTCATCTGTCAGCTGTACAACCAAGGCCTGGACCTGCGAGCTGAGGAGGTACGAACTGCAACAGGCTTCTGTTCAGTCACAGTTTGTTCTAGAATGTGGCTCCAGACCTGGTCCAAAGTCCTGATCCAGCTCTCATTTCATTACTTTTGTTCCAAGCAGCTGGACTTTTTGTGTAAGTGGTCTTGATCTGTAGTTCTTCGGGTTTTTATGAAGGTCCTAGACAGTTTTTCATTGGACATCAGCCTTTTTAATACTGACCTTCAGTAAGTTTCAGCTTCTGTAAAATTACTGCATTGTGAAATGACTTCACCAGTTTTCTGTGTTAATTGCTGATCACTTGTGTCCCATGTGATTGGTTCTCCTTCCTCCCAGATGATGCTCGAGGTAGAAGATAAAGATGTTCTGGGCTCCCAGCTCTTAGTTCTAACGGGTCAGAGGCTCAGCTACTCACTGCTCCACAATCAGAACCAGACACAAGCTGCCATGGAGCTGCTGGCCCGCTTGCCCCCGACGCTCTGCACATGGCTGAAGGCCATGGTAAGAACCACAGCACCACATCAAAATCTGGCATCTATGGATCAGAACGTTGAATCAAACTTTATTCTCCTTATAAAACCAGCATCTATATGTGGTGAGAGTTAAAACCTGAGTGAAACCTGATCTATTTTGGTGCTGCAGGATCCCAGTGACCTGAGGTGCCCCCTGATCTCTCTGTCCCAGACCAGCCGGCTGGTGAGCCGTGTGATCGAAATGTTACCAGAGAATCACGCCCAGTACATGCTGGCCCTGCACCTGTTGGAAGCTGTGGAAGTTCTCTCCACTGAGGATTGACCTTTGAGCAGAAGACTGATGCAGTCAGAGGGATTTTTATTGATTTTGCACAAAAAAAAATAACTGAGTGTTAAAGTGACACTTGAGGTTTGTCATTCAGATCATGCTGTAGATTGGAAAGCGGAAATAACCAGAACGGCTTTTAACTTGTTTTTTTAATCCACGGATCATAATGAATATTTCACTTATTGTCAGAATGTGTTTAAGACCCAAAGCATGTCTGTTCTGTCCCACATTTTGGCTTTAAAATCAGCTGTTCTGTGCCACGTTAGGCTTTAATGTGTCATTTCTATTCGCACAGACGAGATTTATCCTGGAGAGATAAGGAACTTATTTTTATTTATACATGCAGACCGTGCTGTACCAGCTGCACTTATTCACCTAATATTCTGTAACTTAACATCCAGCTGCTGTGACTGGGTTCTGAGGCAGAATAAAGAGGCTTCTCTGAGGTTTTTTCATTCTGGTTCTTAATACAAACAAAAATAAAGCTCCATTTCCTTATATACATTTTAAACTGATGTTTCTGAAAAAGAAAGATTTTATTAATCAAAGTTTTTACAGGAACTTCCAGCTTCTGTTACTGTCACGTAGTGACACTCTGATTTATTTTGAATTACCACGTGAAGGCCTGACCTGCTTCCACCCAAATAACTTAGAAATATTTACAGTAAACCACGTCTCACATCCCGAAGCGTTTTGCTTGTACAGTTCACACCTGCCACTGAAGAACATGAAGCGCATGTATGTTCTGATGTCTTCTGTTATGCTGTTTGTGGATTTACTTTGCAGCAGCAGCTAAACCCGTTTCAGATCTTCTCATCTCACTGGGAGTGTAAAACCTTGTCTCTGAACACCTCACGGTTGTCATGGTGACAGGCATTTCAGTGAGCCTGTGAGACGACGGTGTGGCAGCGCGGGCAGAGACAGTCTGCAGACTCTGAAGTGTAGCGACGACATCTTGGGCAGCGAGCAGCAGAGGTGGGCGTCATGGCGATGCTGTAGGGGCTGTCTTCACGGATAACACCACCTGACAGACACAAACACACTCTGCTGTGAAGCAAAATCAAACTGATTTTAAAAACAAACTGGAGGAAAAAATTCTGGATCTGGGTTTTAGTGTTCCTAATTCGGGTAACTTTAAGCACATCTGTCATTTCCTCACCTTCAAGGTTGATGAGGAAGGTGCCGTGGTTCAGCAGGGCATCTGGGTGAAGGTCACGGGGCAGCTCACTGGTCAGGTTGACCCGCGCTGCCATCATTAGCTCAACCAGCTGGGAGTTGGTGGAGCTGGGCTCAGGCTGGAGAGACTGACAGAAGACGAGGATATGAGATTCAGTTCTGGTTTGTGCAGAATCATTAGTTTCTGTTCAGGTTTGATCAGTTATTAATAAATTCTGACCTCCATGAGCTCAAACAGAAGACCCGGTTCTATGGCAATCGTGAGGTCATACTGGTTGGCGTTTTTGCCAGGAATGGAGGACAGGAAGGAGTCTCTGATGGCACACACTCCTTCCACAGCCTCCTCTAATCCTGGCCGCCTCCACACAGAGCTGCTCTTGATCCACCCGCTTTGGAACAACGTCTCCCCTTCTGTAAACATCATATGTATATCATATATAGAATCAGACTGTATAGTAGTAAAGCTGTGAGGAGTGACTACGCAGACCAACAGGAACTTACTGTCATGTCCTGGAGCGTGCAGATAGACCTCTTCCACTAGATGTGGTAGGATGGGAGCCACAGATCGGGTCACCCCATCCAGAATTTCCTCCAGAGCGGTCTGACACGACCTTCTGCCCAACGAGTCTTCTGGATCACAATACAGCCTAATTACAGAAGGTATCAGTGAGAGTCAGGTGGAGGCGGAGCCACGGTTAACTCTGGTAATGTGACAAGGCTTCACCTGTCCTTAATGATGCTGAAGTAAAAGCTGGAGAGGTCTCTAGTGATGAAAGCTTGGAGAATCCGAATCACCCGACCAGCATCAAACTCACTGTAGGCATCTGTGACCTAAACACAAACATCTTTTTACTACTTGCTCACTTCATACTGCAGCAACTTAAAGAAAACAATCATATTTGGAACTGTGCAAAACTTCTGATCCGACCCTCATTTCTTTATTTTTTCCTTCAAAAGAGCCAAATTCTCTCTGATCTTTTCTTTTATGATTCCCAAAAAGCAATCTTAACATGCTGGTAGTGAAAAGTGCTGCAACATCAGCCAAAGTCACTGGAAAAAGTTTGAAAGACCTTCAAAAAGTCTGGAGAACTAATCAAGTGAGTCTGGCTGCTTAGAGGATCTGAGGAGTTGAAGGTCGGATCAGAGCTGATGAGTCCAGCACACCTTCATGCTGTACTCTCGGAGCAGGTGCAGCATGTACTGATCGATATAGTGCATCTGTTTGGGGTCCACAGCTTGGACTTGTGGGTCGAAGTCCTGCAGGTTTCCCAGCAGGAACTTGAGAGTGTTTCTCAGCTGGAAAGTAAACAGAAGATGAAGAGAGATGAGGAAGAGGAGCCACATCATGAGAAGCACAGCACTTTGTTCCTTCTGGGCAGGTACCTTACTGATGCTGTCTCGGGCTGAGTTCAAGGCATTGGGTCCAATCTGGACTTCAGAGAAGATGTTTGATTCTGCCACCCACCACCGGAGCACGTCTGCCCCGTAAGCTGGTACAGAACCGTCCTGATGGACCAGAGACACAAGAGGAGGACGGGAACATTTCAAGATCAATCATTTCAGTTATTTTACAGACACGTGGAAAATAAATTATTTTTCTATACTGATTTTTAAAAAATCTAAAATGTACAATTTATTGGTAGAAACATCTTTTAAAGATCTTTTTTAATTTATCTGATGATTTTTCTGTACTATCTGATGAAACTGTCTTTCATTGAAAAGTTTTTAAACCTAAATCCATCTGGACAAAACTGAAATATTTAGTTTTTTTCTTTTCCTGTCTGGTTTCAGCTTCTTCCCAATCCCCAATTTCTGTTTATTAATACTTTAACTTTTATTTCCTTATTTATTTTGTCGTTTCCTCTTTATTGAACCATCCACTTATTTTTTTGAAAGAGTTTTCTTTTCAGAAAAGAACTTAAAACTGAAATGTCAGAATAAAAGCACCAGAGATCCCAGCGACTTTATCAGAAGCTTCATTTCATTGATTCTCTCCTAACATCTCACCTTCGTTCCGTTGATGACATCATCAGGATCGACAACGTTCCCCAGAGACTTGGACATCTTCTCTCCCTTCTCGCTGACTGCAAAACCGTGAACCACCAGAGACCTACAGAATGTTACAGGGAATGAAGAGATGTGTTTCATTTCAGAGCTACACAATGAGCTCACACACTCAGACATCAGAGAACAGGACTCTTACTTATAAGGTGCCTTGTTCCTTACAGCCACACTGGTGAGCAGTGAGGACTGAAACCAGCCTCCAAGTTGGTCCTTGCCTTCCACATAAGCATCTGCTCTGGAGTCTGTCTCTGCAGGGAAACAGGAGATGATGAAGAGGAGAAATGTTTACATTCAGTCAGAGAAGACCCAACGTCTGGATAACAGGCTGCTGTGAAGTCTGAAATCACGTTGCGGAGCAGCGAGCAAAACAAATGGCAGATAAGAAGTTTTCAGGATCATAAAGGAGAGTTAGTAAATCCACACAGACTGAATCCCACTCGACTAATAAATCCACACACATAAAAAACAATGATGAGGAACTAGATTTGGATCAAATGTAAGACAGAACAGCCCCCGTTCTCGCCAAAGTGATGAACTCCTGCATGCAAGAAGATGTGAGAGATCCAAATACATGCTGGAGACTGAAAAAAAAACTCTGGAATAAAAACTGCTCCTAAAGCCCAAAACAACAGAAGCAGACAAGAAAAAGAAGAAAAAAAAGCAGCTGTCGCCCCCTGCAGGTAAACATCTGAACAACCTGCGACCAGAGGTTTGCGTAGAGCCGTGGGGAGCCACCTGACACGAGACTCGGGCTCCTGTGATTGTTCCTCCGTTTCATCTGGAAATTACAACAAATTCAGACACAAACAATGAAAACACAAGTCATACTGCACTTTTACAAGGTTTTAAGAAAAATCTTCTCCAACATGAACAACAGAGTGAAGACAAGTTTAACACCTGTCGATGGAGAACAATCAGTTAGAGCACACCTGAACTCCAGGTGAGCTGAAACAGCATGACTCACTGTTAAACTAATGAAAGGAGACAGATTATAGACATTCTCAAAGTCTGAACTGCTTTAAAACAAACTTCATGAGTCAGAGGAGAGAAAAAACATCAAGATAGTATAAATATACAGTTTATTACAAAATAAAATGAAGAATTTGACTATTATGAGAAGCTAAAACTAACAGATGATAATACAAGTTCTCGAGGACTGTGTATTTTGAAATGTCATGTTGTATTTAGTCAAGCTGGGACAGACTTGAGGATTTTCAGTCGTACCTTCGAGTACGGCGGCCCATGATGCTCCACTGTCGAACCAGATGTCCAGGACGTCTTCGCCTCGAACGTAGTCGCTCGCCGCTCCTGCTTTACTCTGATAAACCAGAAACATTCACAGGAGAACAAGAATAAACCCAAAGTATCGGAGTCAGAGTTGTTTCTCCAGAGAAAAGAATCTCAACATGATTCAGCTTCAGTGGTTTTTGCTTCTCATCGTTAGACACAGTTACTCACATTCTTGAGAACTTCTGGAGGCAGCAAAGCTTCAATGGGAAGTTCCCACCAACAGTCACTGCCCTTCTCCTTGAACAGCTTTGCTATGTGCATCACTGTGTTTCTGCAGAGGACAAACACAAGGAGACATGCAGATGATCAGCATACAGAAACCTCTTTACACAAGGTGAGTTAAAGGAGTGTGGAACCAGCTCACTTGTTGATGAGAGGTTCTCCGGTCTCTCTGTGGTAGAAGACTGGGATGGGGACCCCCCAGCTTCGCTGTCTGGAGATGCACCAGTAGGTCCGTCTGTCCAGCATGGCCAGCAGGCTGCTTCGCCCCGACTCTGGCAGAATACGCACCTTCTGCAGCGCCTCCTGCACATACACAAACACTCACTGGATGAGATGCATCAACAGAAACCACATACCAGGTTCTTTCTATACTCAGACTGCTTTACCTTGGCTTTGTCTTTGAGTGAAGCTGTGTTGATAAACCACTGCTTACTGGGCCTGATAATCACAGGCTGCTTCGTTCGCCAGTCATATGGGTAACTATGGATGCACTGCTCCTCCAGCACCAGAGAATCTTTCTCCTTCAGCATGGAAGTCACTGAAACAGCCACCAGATCAGACAGGTTTAACAGAACAAACACAAAGAGAAGATCT
This sequence comes from Pachypanchax playfairii, assembly GCA_006937955.1. Classification (NCBI taxonomy): domain Eukaryota; kingdom Metazoa; phylum Chordata; class Actinopteri; order Cyprinodontiformes; family Aplocheilidae; genus Pachypanchax; species Pachypanchax playfairii. Next base: position 480,398 of record SSNP01000026.1, read on the forward strand.
AACGTTACACCATCTACCTTTATCAGTTCCTTCTGACATGACGGAGAGGTTCTGCAGCTCCGGTCCTGCCAGCTCAGTGAACTTCCCATCTTCATCCACCATACACTCCTTTAATCCAGAGCAGACACATGCTCAGTTAGACCCGCCCACCACCTCAAACACTGATACATTCATGTAAAAACTATTTCAGGTGTATAAACGACTTCATGTTATTGACATTATGACTAACTGAAACTAACATTTGGTTTGTGTAAATTATGAAAAAAATGGAAGACGTTTGGTTGATTTAATCCAAACGCTCCTTTTGGCAAGAAACTTAAAAAAAACAACTTTTTCTGAAACACACAATGTTTGACGATTAAAAACTTTAATTCCTACCACAGACAGATTAAAGTGTGAAGCCACACTGTAATCGTCCATGCCGTGAGCTGGCGCCGTGTGGACCAATCCCGTTCCTTTTGCCATCGTCACGTGATTGGCTGGTAATAAAGGGACTTGCTTGTCTGGAATTATGGGATGTTTGCAGATCCCACCTTTCAGTTGGGATCCTGAGATTAGAAAATAATAGACAAATAATCTTGTATTAAACATCTACAGTCCAGAACAGAAATATTAAATCTTTCAGTTGCTTCCTTCAGGAGCCACAACAAGTTCTCTATCTCCATCTGTCCTCTGCATCTTCTTCTCACACACCAACCAACCTCATGTCCTCCTTCACTACATCCATATGTCTCCTCTTTGGTCTTCCTCTAGACCTCCTGTCTGGCAGTTCTCACCTCAGCATCCTTTTCCCAGTAAATCCACTATCCCTCCTCTGGACATGTCCAAACCATCTCAGTCTCTCTGACTTTATATCAAAAACATCTAATAATCACTTATTAATCTCTACACACTGATTGAGGAGTGGTTGTGGATTCTTACCTGTGAAGGTGGCGACACTCTGCAGCTCAGTACCTAACAGTCCCGCCAGGCCGGCTGTGCGCTCAGTCGCTACCAGCAGCAGCTGAAGATTATCCGCCCTCTTCACCACCGAGTATCTGCAAACCAGAAAAGTTGGATTCAAACTAATAAAATCCAAAGCAGAAGATCAGATGATGTTGATGTTACTGACAACAAACTACGATCTCTCACACTTACTGAGCATTGGGCATATAGCAGACAGCCTGGTTAGCAGGGATGGTCCAGGGCTGGGTGGTCCAGACCAGCACAGACACTTTCTCCAGACCTGCAAATCATTTCATCATCTCACAACTAGAAGATGTTTTAATAAGTTCATCCCACCTGTACATGTGTGACTCATTACCTTCTTCTGAGGTTAGATCTGGTGGCAGCGTGATGAGAGGAAACGTGGTGTAGATGGCTCTGCTGACATGTTCCGGGTTGTACTCCAGCTCAGCCTCAGCCAGGGCCGTCCTGTAAAGACACAGAGGGAGTGAGAAGGTTTTCAGGTAAATACACTTTAAACAGATGGGCAGCTGCTGATTCTATACCTGGATGAAGGAGACCAGAAGACGGGCTTGTAGTCCTGGTATATGAGACTCTGAGGTGCAGCACAGAAAGAAAAAAAACATCAGAGTTTAGAAACAACAAACTAAAAACCAGTTTATGTTCCTTCCACTATCAATGAGCTGTGTGAGCTAGAGTTTGCATCTCTATGTTTTTGGTTAACATACAGCATCTTAATAAACCAGGTGCTGTTCAGCCAATCAGAAATACTTTAACAACACATGTGTGCACCTTGCTGTGCATCTCCTGGAAAACTTTCAACTGAGCTGCTTCATAAGCTCCATCATAGGTGTAGTAGCACTGCTCCCAGTCAGCCATCACCCCCCAGCGCTGGAAAGCAGCCTTCTGCCGAGCTATCGCCGCTTCTGCAAACTCCCGTGCTGGACGAGAAACACACAGCGTCACAGCAGCTGCAGATCCTGGTGTTCAACCAGCAACCATCAGTCCATCCTTACCTTTCTGTCGTATCTGCAGAGGACTCAGGCCTCTGGTGCCCAGTTCTCCCAGAGCTTTCAGCTCTATGGGCAGCCCGTGGCAGTCCCAGCCGGGAACGTAGTGGACCTGCCGTCCTCTCAGCATCTCAAAACGGTTCCGGATGTCCTTCAAGATCTGAGAAGGGAAAGTTTTAAATCAACACTACTATAAACATAATGGTTATTAGAATGCACAATAAAAGCTGTAGACATATGGACCTTGTTGAGTGCATGACCAACATGAGGGTCTCCGTTGGCATATGGGGGTCCATCATGAAGGCAAAACTCCTTCTTAGTCTTTCTTTTTCTCTGCCATGAATACAACTCTGCAAAACCACATTCCTGCACAAGTAGAGAGCAGATGTTTCAGTTCTTCTCACACGATTTCTATAGAAATTAGAAGATAATCAACCTCGATGACAACAAAATAAAACCAGGTGTATGACAGTAATGAGGTCAGGACTCTTGAGAATAACATTATTCACGTCATTATGTTTTTTTTTTTCTGGTTAAAGTTGTGTGTCGTTCAGACAAGAAGAAAAAAAACTAAATTTCAGTGAACATTGTAGGTTCAGAAAAGACAACTGGACTTTAAAATGCATTTTATTTATTTATGAATAAATAAACAACAAAACTAAAGATCCCAGCAGCAGCTCACTGCTGGTTTCCTTTCAGGTGAGACTTACCTGCTGTATCTGAAGTTCTCGGTCCAGCAGCTTCTGTCCGGTCAGTTTCATGGGGAACTCAGTCCGTGGAAGGAGCACCGTGTCCCGGTACACAGCCTGAGGGGAGCCGGTCTGAGCGCTGCCTTCTCCGAGGTCGACACCATAGCGGCCAGAGCTGACGGAGACAGCGCGGCTCAGGAGGAGGCCGCCTCCCCGGTGTGACCTCCGTCCCCATCTCGCAAGCGTCTGACTCACGGCTGACACCCGGTACAGCAGCATGGAGAGGCGGGGTAGCTCCGTGGATAATATACTGTTAAAAACTTTCAGTAGTACTTCTTTCTGGGTTTCTGTGGCGTGCGCTTACCATGTTTTCATGTTTCGCCCTTTTGGTACTGCAACTGTTTCTTCCGGAAGAAATTAAAGAGAGGACAACTACGGAATCCCAGTAGGGTCTTAACTAATTATTGTAACTGTAAGCAGCCGCTAGAGGGCACTGTTTATCTAACTTTATTGTGGTATTGGGGACCCAGGGGAAACAGAAAATTTGGTTATCAGGAGATTCATCTCTAAACAATACAAATCTGTGTAAGAATAACAGAAGTTCAAATAATCTTAAAGTTTTCTAAGTATGTGTGTCTAAGGGTAATTTATTTAGAAGATTATTGTTTTAATCCCAAAGTTTTTAAACAATAGATCTCAGTGGAATATATATATATGAATATATATATATATATATATATAGCCAATAAACTTGTAAAAAACAACATCATTCACCTGCTTCTTTTATTTTTTTTACATTCTATCAACTTTTTGTCATCTGACAGCATTTTTCCCCTATTTATTGCCACTACCTGTCTATGTAGTTAATCTGCAAGAACTACTGGTAGATCCCTTTATGTGGAACCATGGGACATTAAATGTCAAAATAAACTAAAACTATTTTGGACCATCTTGTATAAAACTCTAAATATTCAAATTGGAGTGTGGCATTTGGTATGGAGCTCAGTTTTTACAGAAGTACATGAACGCATCAAGGGAAGCAGGTGTGATTTGTTACTTGATGAGTTCATGAACAGGTATAAAAACCAGGGCAGCAACTTCTCCATTATTCACTTCAGAACCAGCTGGAAGATCACAGAGGCCTGCAGAGCATATCAAACCACAAGATGAACAAAATGTCATTTGTTGTTTTCTCAGCGCTCCTGTTTGCGTTCCATCTCTGTTCACAGGTTAGTTGTTTTAATGCCTAAGAAAATACCAGATTGGTTGTGGGAATGTGGTGCTTCAGGATTTTTTCAGATTTGTGTGAAATCTGATCTCTTATGTTTCCCCTTTTTCTAGCTCTACCAGAACTAATAAACTCCATGTTTGTTGGCTCTTGGTGGCTTTTAAATTTTCAAAGTCTTTAAATATGCTTCAGTTATCTTAAATTACACAATCTTTTATCAGTATATTTGTCTTTGAGTAAGAGCTACAAATTAACAGTTTGATTCTTGCAGGAGGTTAAGGCAGCGGACACCACGAAAGTCCCTCCCGCAACCACGACTGTGGCTCCCAAGACCATGACAGTCTCTACCACGAAGACTGTCTCTACCAACAGCCCGGCTGGCAACGCCAACATGACAGTTGCTCCCACCAACTCCAGCAGCTTCACTGTGGGGATCAACTCCTTCACCCTGGTGTTCCCTGTGACTCTATCTGCTTCTTCTCTCTATGGATGGTACCTGTAATGATCCAGTCCAGAATGGACTTGTCCTTTCAGCAGAGACGGAGTGGAAACTTAACGCTGGCCTTTTCATGAGCACTTCAGGATCCTCGACCCCCCCTTTCAAGTTTTTGGTGGAGGGGAGAACGCTTTCACTGTAGCTCAGTTTGTGTACTACATATTTGTCTTCACATGTTCTAGTCTTGTCATATCAACTCTAAATGTTCAAGGACATCACTGTTCATGTAGTTCCTGTTTGAGGTGGTGGGGGGGCAGGATCATTTTAATCTAATGCAAACTGTAATTAAATTTTAAAATACTCTAAATTTTGGATATTTTAAGTGTTTGTAGGGATTATCTTTGGAACTTTAAATAAAGCTGTAACTAACCAATATTGTGTTGACTTTAATTCTGTCAGTAGTAACTGTAGAATCCTGATGACAGGATCTGGTTCATGTAGTGAACTGGTGGCCTTTCCAACCACAGCCAGTCTCACTCTACCACATGCAGGCTCTTCAGCTCCAGGCCTCAAGGGCCAGTATCCTGCAGGTCTTTCCCTGATTAACACACTGGAATCAAATGATGGCTCGTTAGCAGGCTTCTGCAGAACTTCACCATGAGGAAGTTGGAAAATTTGAATCAGCTGTCTTGGCACAGAGACATCTAAGACTTGTAGGGCACTGGCCCTTGAGGGCTGGAGTTGAAGAGCCCTGCTCTGCTTATTTTGTAGTTTCTGCAAAATCTTCTAATTTAAAGGCACCATGATTAACTCTAAACATTGTTGCACACTTGAACAACAGCTTTACATCTCAAAGTGGTTAACTATAAAATATTTCAGGGGGTTTATGAAGTGTAGTTTAAAAATTAGCACAATTGCAGCTTTCAACCACATCTCGGCCATAATGATTCTGTGTTGGCTGTTCTTTAAATCAGGAAATTTATATGGTGTGGGATCAGTGTAATTACAAATAAAACAAGTTAAAATATTTGTACATGTCTGAAGTTAATTAACTTTAAAGGTAATTATCTAAATGTTTTGGGGAAACAACTCAAGACCTTTTACAAATACCTGTCTAACATGAGCACCCCTTCACTTTTTTTTTTTTTTTTTTTGTCCTGGATTTGAATCTAAATATTTTCAATGGAATGTTTGTTTTAGCCAATAAATTCTTTCAATCGACTGAATCACCTGCTTCTTTTATTTGCATGTTTCTTCACATTCTATTAACTTTTTGGCATTTGAAAACATTTTTTTTTTTCAGTTATCTGACTCTACCCGTCTTTCTAGTCCAGCTGGATGTAAAACCACGTGATGCTGAATATCAATGTGTCATATACCAAATGTGGTTTTCGTCCATCGTGTGTGAAATTGGGAATATTCAAATCAAAGTTTTGCATTTAGTATGGAACTCAATAATCAAAGAAGTACATGAATACAGGTGTAATGTATTCCTTGATGTCATGAACAGGTATAAAAACCAGAGCAGCAACGTCTCCATTATTCCCTACAGAACCAGATAGAAGATCTCAGAGGGCTGCAGGTCATTTCAGCCTACAAGATGAACAAAATGTCATTTGTCATTATTTTCTCAGCGCTCCTGTTTGCTTTCATCTCTGTTCACAGGTTAGTTGTTTTAATTTCTAAGAAAATACCTGATTGGATGCGTTTCTGTCCAGTTTATCTTTCATTGCTTCAAAAACTTCTTATACAGACATGAATGTTTTAATGATCTGATGGGAATGTGGGCTTTCAGGACCTTTTCAGATTTGTAGAGAATCAAATCTGTGTTTTTCCTTTCTAGCTAAGCCTGAACTATTAGAACTGCATTAAACACGTTTATTGATCTGGTAGTTTGTAAATTATATCAAATTTATCTCAGTTGTACTTCAATTTAACAGATCAGTGCAGTGATGAAATCTAGTTTTTATCAGCTGAGGAAGATTGCGAAGGTTAAACATATGCTTTTGCTACAAGATATTGAAACAGTAATTCATGTTTTTATTACATCACGACTTGATTATTGTAATTCAATGTACCTTGGTGTCCCAGTCCAGCATACAGCTGCATGTCTTTTATCTGTTTCAAAGAAGCAAGAACATATTCTTTTAGCCTCACTGCACTGGCTGCCTGTTCATTCTATAGGGTTCATTTTAAAGTGATTTTATTTGTTTATTAATCTTTACATGGCCTTGCCCAATGCTATTTATCAGAGCTTTAATAAGTACATCCTTCTTCTCAGTCCCTCAGTCAGCAGTTCAGCTGCTCCTCGTGGTACCCAGGACTAAACGCAAGCTTAGAGGGGACAGAGCGTTTTCAGCAGCAGCTCCTAGACTCTGGGACCTGTTAGCAGTACAGATTAATCAAACTTCCTCACTGTCCACTTAATTCTTCTAAAACCTACTTTTTTAGTTTAACGTTCAGGTCAGCATGAGAGCTTTTAATGGATTTCTCTGGTTTTGATTGTGTTTTGATATTTTTATAATTTCATGAGCACTTTTATTACTTTTAGCTCTACTTGTCATTTTATGCACATGTGGTGTACTTTAGTGAATCTCTGTACATTTAATATTTTTATGATGTGTAAAGGTCAAGTTTTTTTGTTGTAAAGTGCTATCGAAATATAGTTGGCTTAGCTTAATTTGTTTCTAAACAATTTATGCCACATCAACTTTCCATCAGTACGTTTATCTATTTTGGGTCAAAACTCTCAATTAACAGTTTTGATTCTTGCAGGAGGTCGAGGCAGCGAACAACGCGACTGACAACACCACCACTACTGACGCTCACACCACCAACTCCAGCAGCTTCATTGTGGGGATCAACTCCTTCACCCTGGTGTTCCCTGTGACTCTATCTGCTTCTTCTCTCTATAGATGGTACCTGTAATGATCCGGTCCAGAATGGACTTGTCCTTTCAGCAGAGACGGAGTGGAAACTTTTCATCAGCTCTTCAGGATCCTCGACCCTAATTCAGTTTTTGGTGGAGGGGAGAACGTTTTCACTACAGCTCACTGTTTGTGTACTACACATTTGTCTTCACATGTTCTGGTCTTTATCTCCATATCAACTCTAAATGTTCAAGGACATCACTGTTCATTTATTTTCCTGTGTGAGGTGGGGGGGCAGGATAATTTTAATCCAGTGGTAACTGTGCTTGTAACTTTTAGGACACAGGTTAGTTGTTTTAATTTCTAAGAAAATACCTGATTGAATGTGTTTCTGTCCAGTTTATCTTTCATTCTTTTAATTCATTGTTTAAAAACTTATTATACAGACATAAATGTTTTAATGATCTGATGGGAATGACATGTTTCAGGACTTTTTTTTAGATTTGTGGAAAATCTAATTTGTACTATCTGAACTATTAGACCTGCATGAAACATGTTTATTGATCTGGTACTTAAATAAATTATATAAAATTGATCTCAGTTGTACTTTAGTTTGTTTCTATACAATTTATGCCACGTCAACTTTCATCAGTATGTTTGTCTGTTTTGGGTGCAAACTCTCAATTAACAGTTTTGATTCTTGCAGGAGGTCAAGGCAGCAGACATCACTACAGTTGCTCCCACCAACTCCAGCAGCTTGACTGTGGGGATCAACTCCTTCACCCTGGTGTTCCCTGTGACTCTATCTGCTTCTTCTCTCTATGGATGGTACCTGTAATGATCCAGTCCAGAATGGACTTGTCCTTTCAGCAGAGACAGAGTGGAAACTTTTCATCAGCACATTAGGATCCTCGACCCCCCTTCAAGTTTTTGTGGAGGGGAGAACGTTTTCACTGTAGAACACTACGCATTTGTCTTCACATGTTCTGGTCTTTATTTCAATATGAACTCTAAATGTTCAAGGACATCACTGTTCATGGATTTCCTATGTGAGGTGGTGGTGGGGGTCATTTTAATTTAATGCAAACTATGCTTGTTACTTTTAAAATTGTCAAAAGTTTGGAACCAAAATCTTATTTTAAAGGCACCGTAATTAGCTCTTAACATATTGTTGCACACTTCCACAGTTTAAACAACAGCTTTTACAATTTCAAAGGAGTTAATTGTAAAAGACTCCAGGGGTTTTTGTGGTACAGAACATATGTGGTACACAAGTTTTGTGCCACTGAATCAAATCTGCAAACTGAATTAACAGAAAATCTGGACCAGCTGTCTTAATGTTACTTTATTTTTGTCTTTGGACTCAATGCAATCAGTTCAGAAACTCAGCTTTCTTCAGTTTCATGTGGAATGTTTACTTCTTTGGTTTCATTATGCTGTATGGCTCCTGTTCTGCAGTACAGTGGTTTCAAATGGAAAAATATTACAGCTGGTGCATTCAAGTGATTGAACAAAAAAATTAGGTTACTGTAACACTCATGAACAATCTTACAATTCCACTCCAATAAAACTAGATGTTGTTCTGTGTGAAGCATAACTCTCAGGTACCAGAAGTGAGTTATATGCATTTAGATTCAACGGCTAGAAAACGTTTTTAAACAATTTAATCTATATAAGATGACGTTCAAAGACCAGAATATATTTAGCCTACTGTCAGCTTTTATCTAGGGGGAAAACTAAATTTACATTTTTTTTCAGCATTCTGTTCAACTGATAAAAGCATAAATGGAAAATAAACATATATATCATAAGATACTTTATTCTGAGTGAGTTGTTTTTCTTCTCCAGAAGTTTGTGTTGACAGTTTTGGAATCGTTGCATCATTGTTTATTTGTTGTTTTTCTTCTTCTCTGCTCAAACACTGACTCTGACACGCAGCTACAGTTTGATAAGCGCACGTGAGTTTGATACATTTACCCACGGTTATATATTATACGTAAACTCGCCCGGTGAATGACCGTGCAGTCCATGCCTGTAGAGTAGAACATTAATCGTGTGTTTTCACACTGTCATTTAACGCAGCACAATTTCAGCAGGTGCTTCGGGTTGATGACATCACGCACGCGCTATAAAAGCATCTTCTGCAGCTTCTTGCGCCTTAAAGACGCGCAGGTTGAGCTCGTGCGTGAACATCAATCAGCAAAATGACACAGCTTTACGTGACTCTGTTCGCAGCCCTCGTGCTGACGCTCTACGTCTCCACACAGGTAGGTTTGTTTCTTTATTTGTTTGTACCTGTGATATTCTCAGATTAATTAGCACCAAATTTGCATGCCAATTGTTTGGGTTTGGTATTTATTTCTAATTTTTTTATGTTTTGACAGAACTGCGTTAGTGAGTCGGAACCTTGTGGGTTTTTTGCTTTATCTGACTTAGATTTCGATTCCTTAATTTCTCTAAATTGACTTTAAACTTATTTTAATGTTTCTTATAGATTGTTGATGCGGCCAACAACACCAACAGCAGCAACTCCGCCTGTTCTGAGAGCAGATCCTCCATCTTGCTCCTGCTCCCTCTGGCTCTATCAGCTGTTCTGCTTCGTGATCCATCTAAGTAACGGACCTGTCCGAACTGGGCTTGATGTCAGCACAGGTGGCGGGGTGTCGACATGAAGCTCCCTAAAATAACCTCTTCCACGAGCACGTTTTGGACTTCACTCGCCTCCAATCTGTTGATGGGAGGAAAAAGGTTTCGAAAGAAGCGCGCGAGGCGCAGCCTGTTTACCACCGAAACCAGGACGCACCCAGTTCCCCTCCACATGAGCGGGTCTTCACTGGGTCTTCATGATCTAGTTTCTTGTTCGGGCAGACTGTTGGGTGTTTATCTAGGGCTGATGGAGGGTGTGTGAATTGCAAACTGTGCTCATATTAAAGTAAAACGCGCCTTAAACATATTAGAAAAGATTGTTCTTAAATGTGACTTTTAGATTTTGTATGTTAAATAAAGCTATTTGACCAATATTTGGCACAACTCGTCATTTTTGTTTCTTAACTTTTAAACTGGGAGGTGAGTGACAACTTCATCTCAGCCCAGTTCTGCAGCTGCAGACACCAGATCTTATATTGGTGCAGCAAAAAGATGTTTGACTTGTTTCCTTTGAACAAATGGTGCCTGGTTAAACTAGAAAAATACTGTTAAATCAGACACTGACTGTACTGGGAGTTCACTGAGAAAGTATCTTATACTGTAAAATCTGTCAAATTCTAACAGTTCTTTTAGCAGTGCAATAAGACTTGGCTCAGTTGCACGCTGGTGCTGGAAGCAGGAAAAGAGGCATTCTGATAATTGCACTGCTGAAGGTTTGTTTATACCACATCTGGCTGCTCAGTGTTCAGTAACTATTTTCCTACCACATGAAGGATGTGAATATAGGACACTTTAAAAATGTAACAAGCAGATCAGGCCCTTCCTCCACCTGGTGAGGGGGCTTTGCAATCAAAGGATCCCTCTGTGAAGACTGCTGGTATTTACTGTTCCTTTCTCCCTGCACCCACTCCTGATTTGGTGGGAATTGTATCCCTCTTACCTGATGTGTCAAAGGCTCTATTGTCCATCTGCTGGATTCTGATCAGGACCTGTGCTCCTAGACCCTTCATCCTAAAACTATCATCACTTCCTCATCAGGAATTTCTTTCCAAACATGTTTTTAGCAGATGTTGGTGTCCATTTTCATTCTCTTAGTATATTTTCCTGAAGTCAGTTTTCCTAAATCCACAGAAACCTGATGGAGCTGCAGTCACATTCCTGCAGCTCAGCCATGAAACTGGAGCACATCCAGGTGATTTTGTGAAGAGTTGTCCTTTGGTTGACTGTCAGAGTGTGACCACTTGAAGCCCCCCCCCCCCCCCCCCCCCCCCCCCCC